>JAYGGG010000225.1:0-23765 GCA_036346245.1 Bonia amplexicaulis | reverse complement strand
CGACTCAAAACTTTGTATCAAATTATTAGTGGAGTGGAGATATTTGTCAGCAGAGTAAAAATAAAATGACTTTTCGTCTGTAAGCAACGTAATTAATTATCTTTCAACTGTAAATCCAGAAATCAATCATTAAGAAGCAAATAACATCCTAAAGAACAATTCAAAACCACAATACTATGTCATACTAAAAAAAATTCCTTGGAGTGATCTGAAGTGAATGCCATTTGTTTCAATAGATCTATGGAACATGCCAATATTTGTTATTTAGAAATTGGAAGGCTGTCCTCTCACGAAGAAAAAAATACTTGACGAAAGACCGGAAACTCATGTGTTATTTAGAAATTGGAAGGCTGTCCTCCATTGATGGACAAACCGTTTCTCATGAACCAATAAGAAGAGTTAGTAAATTAGCCCACAGTACAAGTGGTGGTGAAAATTAGAACAAGGGCTAGTTAAACACAAAATTTCTATTTATTCAAATGCCAGGTCTCACACAAGATCAAATGCAAATGCACACTACTTTTCTGAAACGAAGAGGACCATAATAAAAAGCTACACTTGTTAATACCTAGCGATCAAACACTAAACACTCCTTCAAGAACAAAATGTGTTGAAGTAGCAGGTTCCACATCAGTTACCTACTGGAACACCAGAATATTAGATAGTGGAAAGTGAAAATAATTTTGGAGCAATTATTATTTGAAAGAGAGTACTACCATGGGAAATATGGAAGGCAGTAGAAGTAAAAGATCATTTTGGATCAGCCAACCAGTTATTGGAAGAAGACTACTTTGTGTGCAGAAAAGAGCTACATCGATGTGGCGCATAACTTCCCCTTCAGGGTAATCTCCAAGATAGTCAATTTTGAACTCTTTCTACATGTTATGCATGACTATAGTCTCAAATGTACATAGAACAGATCAGCAGCTATTGAAGTAGCAGAAGCAATGTTTAGATTATCTCTCACTTGCGCAGTCCAAAAGCAATCAATAAACATGATTCACCTTATCGCTGCACAAATTTTCCAAAAACAATGTGCAAAATGGCAGAGGTAACTGTATGTAAACACCCAACCTTTAGAAACAAGGGCATAGATCGAACAAACCAC
Source organism: Bonia amplexicaulis (assembly GCA_036346245.1). Taxonomy (NCBI): domain Eukaryota; kingdom Viridiplantae; phylum Streptophyta; class Magnoliopsida; order Poales; family Poaceae; genus Bonia; species Bonia amplexicaulis. The sequence continues at coordinate 22,657 of JAYGGG010000225.1, read as the reverse complement.
AATGGCCTTGGTGGGGCGGCATGAATTCGTCGTCCACTTCGTAGGCATCGCCTCGGCGGGGTGGCATGACTTCGCCGTCCGCCTAGTAGGCCCTGCCTCAGCGGCACGGCTCGGCTCCGGTGCAGGACTTCGTCGTCCGCCTTGTAGGCATTGCCAGGGCGCAACGGCCCGGCTTCGGAGCAGTTCTCGCCGCCAACCTTGTGGGCATCGCCTTGGCGGGGCAATAAGGCTTCGCCGCCTGCCTCGTAGGCATCGCCTCGGCGGGCACGACGACCGCCGTCACGCGGTAGGCATCACCTCGGTGACGGTAGGCCTCGGCGTGGGATTTCGCTGACCTTTTCGTAGGTATTGCCTCAGGGGGGCTGCAAGCTACTAGTTGCATCGGCTCGCTAGTCGACACTCTCGCGCTTGCTGTCGGGGAACGGGGGACTGGGATAGTTTGGCACGTCAGATTGCCCATCGTCATTGCTGGACTCGCTAATTGACACTCTACGCTTGTTATCGAGGGAGTACTGTTGTGGGGTGGCCCAACCCCCCGTGACTGGGCCTTGCAACCGATATAATATGTAATAGGCCCAATGGCCGAACTGTAGCTAAGGGGCTGGCCCAGCAATGTTCACAGGGATTTTCCAGAATTTTCTATTTTCCAAAAATCCAGAAAATCAAATAAAATCCTAGAAAATCACAAAAAATCCCAAAATTTCTGAATAACCTTTCCCTAGAGTCCAAGATCACTCAATTCCGACATCGGAGTCAAAAGTTACGACCGTTTTTCTGAGTGCTGTATGTGCTGAAACGGAAGTACCGCGCCGACTTCCCGGAACTACCGGAGAGCGGTAGTACTGCATTTTATAACTGCGGTAGTTCCGCAAATGACTGAATAACGGCTATTTTTCTAGCCGTTATGATGGGGAGCGAGAACTCGCCAGCCGGTCACGGTGATTCAATATTTCAAAATCCATTTTCGCAGCAAATAATGCCAAACAAGTACAACATAATGTGATATAAATTACAAAAAATGATTAGCAGTGAAATACCTCCCAAACAAGTTACCAGCCGCAATGGTGCTTGCTTGAACATAACAGTCAACTGTTTCAGTAACTTCCCCTAGATCATCACCTGTCTCAAGTACCTATTACAAACAATAATGTTGTATTGTCGGAATCATTTTGTCAAGAAATTAGAGAGGATCATGCCCAAAGGGAATAAACTGTAATTAAGTTAAACAACAAAATCAAGTACTAGCTGAAGAAAAACTTAAAATTTAAAAGAATCACACCACGTGGCATGATAAAAGTTATAAATACTTGTTTAGTTGTTTTATAAACAAAACAAGAAGCGAAGGCAGCAAAACATGTAATTCAAAGCAGTACAGATCTTGCTTGGAACAGCAAATAATACTGATAGTCCCATTGCATGCAAGTCTGCAACCATTTTTGTGTAATGTCATTAACAAAATTTACCAAAGATATATGGACTTTTGCATATTGACACAAAAAAAATAAGATTGTTTTATGTGATGTATTCTGTTGCATGCAAGTATGCAAGCATTTTAGGCTCCATTTGGAAGTTCATACGAAGCAACAACGGTGTTTCAGGAAGCAGGGAGGGTGTTTTGAGCTTTGAAGAATAAACTAAGGTTGTTTTGAGAATGGAAGTGCACACATTAAAGGGAAGTGTAGTGAACTGCTCAGCAGTAATTCTAAGCTCCTTCCGCATCACGACTTTTAATTCCTTTTTCATGAGAACAGTACAGGAGAACCCTACTGAAATATATTAACAATACTAACAAAAACATAAAACTGTACAATGGGTCATTGAGAGCAAAGGCTTCAAGTCTACAGGAAAATGAAAATCAAACACAAAAGGAGCAGGAGGCCAATAACAACTCCATGGCAAAGCAAAAATATATATACATTGAAGATATCCTTGCAGAAGATTTGAAGTCCTGAAAATAAATACACAGCTAAACCATTAATTTACAAATGTATAATGTTTTTGCAGGCTTGCAACACCTAGACATCACAGCATGTCTCTTAAAAAGTTTAAAATGAGAATCCATGTCTCAGTAAACCTACTGAAAGTACAGCAATCATTTGCCGCACCATAGAGACATCAAGCCAAAAGAACCTTTAGCAATTGTACTTTACTTTGAGATAGTCAACTCAAGTCTGGAGAACTTTCATATTCTAACAAGGAAATTTTGGCTTTGTAGCACGGAAAGATCACGGCTAAACATCACTAAATCGTTCTAGTTTACTTTATACCACCAAAGTTTCCCACTATTCCATTATTTAGCAATCAACTTCCACCAATGATTTATTTCCTTTTCCCAATTTTTTGGATATCAAGACAAAAAATGGCAAAATTGCCCTTGGACTAAACCTGTTAAGCCCAACCAGGACCAAACCCATTCACTCCCTAGGCCTTTGAAATCGCATCCACTATTATAGGTACCAAAACCAGTGATTTTGTGAATGAAGGAAGTGATTCTTTTTTAAAAGAGTGTTAATTTTTTGGTGAAAATGGGAGTTCCGTTAAGTCTTTTCTTATTGGCATGTATCTTTATGACTTCAGAAATATACTTCTACTATATTTTTTCAGCTTTCAGAAATATACTTCTACTATATTTTTTAACCAAATCCTTTTTTATACTATTATTCAATATTTTTAAGCTTCAATAGATATATTGCTGCTCTATTTTTTTAACCAAATCCTCCATTCAGGGCAATAGCAAATATGGATATTAAGCTAGACTTTGTTCCACCATGGTTGATCAACTTCATATCAAGGCAGCTAATCGGCAGCAGGTATACGTTATATCAGAAGGTTAGTGGCATACTACCTTGATTGCGGACCTTAATGCACATTTGATGTTAGTGAGGATAACAGTCCCAATAGCCATCAGAGTTTCATTTTCCTTGGTGGTTGTGTTCTGAAGTGGAAATGCATAACCTTTTGGACTCGCTGCTTACAGAATGACACAATAAGTGGATATGAGGACTGCTCGCATAATATGTGACCTGATGTGGGGTGCCATACAATGATACAAAGGAATCTGAAAAGGTACAAAATATTAAAATTCCATATAATATGAAAAGGCTTCAAATAATTGTTGAGTCTAGGTTATGCGTACAATTTTACCTTTTGAACATGCCAGTAGTTGTCATACCCGAAAAAAGGAATCATGGTACATAGCACTAGCAATTAACTTCACAAATCCCTATAGTCTAAAAGCAAGTTATAAAAATGACAGGTACCTGCTCTGCTGCTAAAGAAAAAGGTTAAATGAAACAAGAGGTAGTAATAGCACCAAAAAAATTAACACTTTGGGATGAAAATGTGTGATCAATCAAGGAAATATAACCTGAGCAGATTTCAGAATGGTCATCTGTAGTCCATAAATAAGTCCATAAACCGGCTTCCTTCCCAACTTCCCTGAATTAGACACATTTACACTTAATTAAAATGCCCATTTTCACCTGATATGCTCCCAGTTAAAGTAGAACGTCATCATTGTGAATAATGGTTAGTCTATCAAGAGGATTACAACTGGGGTAAAGAAAAAGGAAGGCATACCATCTAATAAGTACTCAGGAGCTACATAGCCCAAAGTTCTGGAAAGCTTCATATTCCGTTTGCTGTGATTCCCACTGATCACTGCAAGGCCGAAATCTGATATCTACACAATAACAAAGGATCAATGAACTAACATTTTTTTCTTTCAGTGATATGAGTTATGGTCAATAGTAATATTTTAATTGACCAGAAGTGAAATAAGCAGCAGGCGTACCTTAGCATTGAAGTCTCAATCTAAAAGTATGTTAGACAACTTCAGATCCCTATGGATAACCAATGACTTGCAGGCGTACCAATGACTTGAAAAGATAACTAAACACCATGTTGTGTACACAAGGGTACTATCCAGACAACGAAAGAAGATTGTTTTATTTTGAAGCACTACATAACTAAACTAGACATATCACCTTATAGGTTTTGTCCCCAAAGAAATGGATCTCTTGGAATTCATCAAGATATCTCAAGCAGTAGGTCTTGTCCCAGCCTTGCGGGAATACCGAATTTTCAAGGACGCGGTAGTAAGTAGCATCAACATAATATTTCCAACAAATATGTACAAGTCGGAATCGTTCGCCTTTTAGAAGATAATTTGGACCTTATCATACTTTTCAAACTCATCACGTTCTTCTTGACTACAGTTTATCCCTATAGGCGACACATTAAGCATTCCACTTTGAATTATATGAATGTACCCCTGAGCAAACAATTACTTGGTCAGTACAGAGGTAGTGCCAATGGGAATTCTTGGACAGGGTTCTTTACCGACCTTTTGATAGAGATATCTAGGTCAGCAATGTAATGAAGTTAATAATTTCCTGAAAAGAACACATATCATCATCAGAAATGCCTCAAAATTTTATCAAGAAAATAGTACAAGAATGTAAATGGTAAAATAGTACAAGAATTTAAACATTGTAGATTAAATTAAGTTGTTTGTCCTTGATTTAACAAATGATGGCTTAAACTTTTAAAAGATCCGAAGCCTGTGGCGTAACTCAAAACAGCAAAACAAGAATTGTGATCAAAGATAATCCAAATGATGGGTTAAACTTTTGAAGAGTTCCAGTGCAAATAAGTAAAAGATAAGTTACAAGAATGCCCTGCTAACCTAAAATGCAGGAATTTGAAGGTTAGGATTATTCCTGGTACAGCTGAGCAAAATTTGATAATTTATCTGAAATCACAGCACTTAGCAATCAAAAAATCTAGCAACTTCTATGCATATAATTATGATAATTGAATACCACAAGCCATCTTAGTATATTAAGTACTACAAAAGATCACAACTTATATATGAAAGAACATAGAAATAAATATGCAAGATACAGAATATATGAAATGACAAAGCTTACAACCAATCTTGTACACTTACGGCAGCAGACCATATCATCGGATGTTGCTTTAAAGTCATGCTTATACTAAATGCAGATATCATGCCCGTATGGTGCTTTGATGAGATACGCCCAGCCCATGTAGGCTCTCGCTCATGAAGTATGACCAAAACAGGCTCAATATAACATGAAGGAATCATAAAAACGAAAATGGTGTGAATAGCACTGTTTCACATTTAAATAGTTGTAGCACTAGTGATGAATATATAAATTGAATGTTTCAAACAAAAGAGAAACTCATGTTCAGAACCAGCACCAGTATCAATTTTCACTAAGAGAACGTTTGGATGACAGGATTGGAATGTCAGCTATAGCAGAATCCAATGTGAATTAAAAACACAGGACTAGGAGAAAAGAGGTGTTAGATGATTCACACAAAACATGCAAAGGTAAGAAAGTGAATAGGATTTTTAGGAATCATTCCTACAATACAAAGAACCGAAAAAATCTACTAAGTTACTCTAAAAATCCTTTGTTCCAAACAAGCGATTATTTTACATGATTTCTGTAAGAAATAACAGTATTGAACACTTATATGCCTTTTTATGCAACTGATGCCCTTCAAAGGATTGTAGCACTAGTGATGAATATATGCTATGCTGCGCACTTTTACTACCAAGTACAAGCCATTAGTACACGACAAGCTAAAGATTTCAATGATTTAACAAGGAATGCAACATTGGTAATGCAGGCAGTTTTGAACGAGACAAAAAGGTATAGTTTTTTAATATAAAGAGATTCACTTTTAGGCCTCATTGTGTAAACAAAGAACTGAAATGCATTATGGAACAAATAAAATTTCATTCTACCCACTTAATATTTGTTGTGAGATCTTATCCCACTAATAAGGGTAGTTAAGTTGCCAAGTGCATCAACAAGATATAATGATTAAACAAAGACATCCCAACCTTTCTTCCAAGAGGATGAAGATATTCATATATACAGGGTAGTTAAGCATTGCCAATGACATACTTAGGAAAGCATGCATCAAATCAAGCACTCATATATAATGATTAAGTCAATTGTTCAAAGACATCCCAACCTTTCGGGATAAAATGATTAAATGAAACAAGAGGTAGTAATAGCACCAAAAAAATTAACACTTCGGGATAAAAATGTGTGATCAATCAAGGAAATATAACCTGAGCAGATTTCAGAATGGTCATCTGTAGTCCATAAATAAGTCCATAAACCGGCTTCCTTCCCAACTTCCCTGAATTAGACACATTTACACTTAATTAAAATGCCCATTTTCACCTGATATGCTCCCAGTTAAAGTAGAACGTCATCATTGTGAATAATGGTTAGTCTATCAAGAGGATTACAACTGGGGTAAAGAAAAAGGAAGGCATACCATCTAATAAGTACTCAGGAGCTACATAGCCCATAGTTCTGGAAAGCTTCATATTCCGTTTGCGGTGATTCCCACTGATCACTGCAAGGCCGAAATCTGATATCTACACAATAACAAAGGATCAATGAACTAACATTTTTTTCTTTCAGTGATATGAGTTATGGTCAATAGTAATATTTTAATTGACCAGAAGTGAAATAAGCAGCAGGCGTACCTTAGCATTGAAGTCTCAATCTAAAAGTATGTTAGACAACTTCAGATCCCTATGGATAACCAATGACATTATTCATATCTAAAGCATGTAAGTCAATCAAATATGATGACTCGATACGAACTATTGTACAACTATCAAGGCCTACATGTCAATTATAAAAGATAGATGGATCAGTAATATCAACAGGTTAGAAACTATTGTACAACTATCAAGGCCTACATGGAGAATCTTTTGCATCTCATTGCCATTCGCCTTTTTAAGATAAGGAAGTGCCTGGATGACTTCTGATGTGCAAGAACCTGGATGCAAATGCAAAAGGAAAGGATGTAAAGTGGACCATAAACTTCTCACTAATACTTTGAGAAAGAAGAATATAAAGAAGAAACATAACACAATCAGATAATCAAAAAATTAATGTTCACTGGGAACCTGGCCAATTTAAAATTTGTTTTGGCTTGTATCAAACTGATAATTATCTATTTCTATGATATTTATCATAATTCATAATTTAGAGGATTAGCTACTAGTCTATCCTGAAGCTTATGATAACACATTAAACAAAGACAAAACTTTTCTGCGGTCTTACCATGAATCAGGCAACCAAATTTCGTTCGATACTACGCTTTCAATGTCCAAAGAGAAAAAGTCCTATTTATCACATGGCCCATAATTGGCTATCAGTTCATAGCACTTGAATTCGCTATTAACTATTGCATGGCCTAGTGAAGAATAACGCTAAAGTACTAACAAGCGAAATAGGAAGCCACAGGGACAAACATAAGAGGCAATCTAAATGCAGCATCTGCCCATGACACTGCTATGAACAAATCAACATACAAAATGTGGTTGTGAGCCTTTGCGGGTTATCGTGCCACTAAACAATGATAGGCAACAGTATCATAATATCTTCAATGCATATCATGATATTTTTAGAGAAATGTCTATCAGGAGACTCTAAAAATGATAATAGGAAATGATTTGACACTCAGATGACAAGAGATACAAAAGAATTATATACCTTCAGACCTGCTTAAAACTTATCTGCTTGTAACAGTTAAACCTGGCCATTGGAGAAAGAGTTAAAACAAGAAAAATGAGGCCACGATATTTGCTATTTTTTCTTTTTGGGAACAGACCACAGTTCAATACTTCAAATCACAAAATATATTCGTAGAGTAGAATTCCAGACGTTTGAAACTTTGAATATGTTATGTTGAGTTTGTTTTCAACAAAGCGAGATAATACCTATGGATGATTAATCCAGAAACGTCAGGTACAGTACAATGCTATTGTACATTAATTATCACAATAACAATCAGTGCTGGTACATGGTGCGTGCATCCCTACTTTGAAATTCAGTATTGAGTTGCTACATTTTTTTAATTGAAACCATAACACAGAACAAGAAGGGGAGTTGCTACATGTTACCAGCCATGTTTTGTCGCCATTTTGCAATCTATTATCTATGCCAATCAGGATGGAATACATTAATTAAACAGATGAAAAATGGATTCTGGGAGAGTTTCAAACCGACATGAGCTGCTGCTGAAGTAAGCGATCAGAATAATGACACCCTGAAACAAACAAACATCAACACAAAACACCATCAACAATTCAGCATCAGTCAAGCACATGAGAAATCCTAAACAGCAGCAGCAGAGGCAGCTTCCGGGTTAGGAAAATTACCAGGACCACAAGGGCAATGGTGAGCACGGGCGGCGAGCGGGACTTGGGTCTTGCCGTCTTGGGGTGGAGGCGTGGAGCAGGACACCGATGGAAGGGAGGCCCCCTGGCCGCCGCGTCGCGCTCACTCTAGGGTTAGGGTTGCTTTGCTCCATGCCTCCACTCGTGCACTTTCGGTGTCTTGCGCGACTCTCGCCTCTCGGGACTGCTTTGGAGGAGAGGGGGGTGGGGGCGTCCGGCCGACAACGGAGCTCAGGCGGCCGCCCGACCTCGCCCGAAGGGAGGGTCCGCCCCTGATCTGAGTAGTTAATCATTCAGTTATTCTTCCATAGGATATTTAAGAAATAAGGTAGTAACAGGTTGTTAATACTGCAAATGGATTATAAATGCGAAAAATAAATAAAAACTTTTGAAGCCAGATGATATATCCATTCATGAACGCATCATCTGATGTATTACCCAGTATTCAAGATTCTTTATGCAAGAAGTTAACAGGTACAATATAATATATATTTTTAGAACTATGTCAACAAGGAAACCACCAATCTGTAGTTATACACAAAGTTAAATGAACTAGAAATAAAGGGCACAAAATTTCAGCATATTATTCTTCACCTGCAGACCATAGCATTATCTAGTGATCCTCCTTTGATGAACCCAGCACCACGCATTTATTCAACCTGTAGAACTCATAAATGCAAATGCAGAAAACGAAAGGGAGTGACTACATTTATGTGTAATTCATGAACATAAAAAAATGATATTGCAACATCCCAAGAAGAAAAGGTGTTACCATGATTCGCAAAATCCCCAACAAAAGGATAAAAAACACTGGACTACATAATCTAATTACTGCCACTATAAATGGGATTGAACGTTAACTTTGTTAAGGGATTAATTGATCCAAAGCTGGAAATGCAAGTCAATGTGATCATGCACAAAATTCAACCCCAAAAAATTTGTACATGAACTCACAAAAGTCAACAAACTGAACATAACCACACGAAACAATTTGTGTTAAAATTCACCTAACACAAACGGATCTCAAGTATGTTCTTGAGGTACCTCACAGATTTCATGAATGTTCCAAGAGTTTTTTATTAAAAGATAAATTGTCAAGAAGACATGGCAATAAATCAAACCCAAAGATGGACTGGATGGCAATTTAACCAGTGGTGAACTTACATAATCCAAATGATAATAGAACTGCAGAAGACAATTATATGAGGTTCACATGTCAGCGCAGAAACTAGTGTGCAGGGGCCCGGCAGGAATCCATAGTTCCTAGCAGATGCGACTAGTCTCTATAATTTTGAAAAAAAGCTTTTCTAGGCTGTCTTTGGAGATAATTTCATATCTTGAATAGTTAAACATTGATTCTCCCTTTCATCACACCAGGTTAGACAAATATCTGTCCTTCCCATAAACCTTCCATAAACCAGAGCAGTACCATCCTACCTTACTTATTGGAGGCCGCTTAAGCCTGAGAAGCTAATACTGAGTTACTGATTAAAACATACACATATTAGAAGTTGTATTTCTTAGTTATTATAAACAACATAGCATGCCAGTACATGTCCAAAATTGTTTCTATTTAACTCATTAGACAAGCCATAGATTATTATTCAGAGGTAAAACTGGTTTTATACCTTTACACAGCACTGGGCAACAATTACACTAGCTCACTTCCATATAAGGACCTTGAATATTATACATGTGCTAGCTCTAAGATAGCTCTAGCATACTTGTTAATGATTTAAACTACTAAATATGACATGTCAACCCAAAGCTGCTAGCCTAGAGTACTATAGTACCAGAGACAAGACTCATGTGTTATGAGCTTCTGGTGCAGTTGCTACATCATACAATAACAATGTTGTAGTCAATTGAATTTAAAGAACATACTGGTAGGACCGGGGAGACGGCGGCACCACCGGAGCCTGTCGCTGGACCGGACGGAAGGGGCGGCCGCAGAGGAGGCGGCGGACCGGTGGGAAGCGGCGACGGCGAGTGGGGAAACTGGATCTGGTGGATGGGGAGTGGTGGCGTGCTGGCGGCGGGAAGAGTGGATGGGGCGCTGGCGATGGAGGCGGCGGTGGTGGTTGCTGCTGACCGGAACTCCAGTGCCTCCATGCGTGCGGAGAGGGTCGCCATCTGCTGGACGAGCTCGGCCAGCGCCTTGGCGACGGGATCGGCTGGCGGTGGCGGTGCTCCCTTCGGCTGCTTGCCGCTCTCTTCGCCTGGCATCTCTGATACCAAATTGGTAGGACCGGGGAGACGGCGGCGCCTTCGGAAGAAGTATGGCAGGGGGCGGACCACGGGGCGCCCCCGGCGACGTGAGGGCGCCGTGGAGGCCGATGAAACCAGCGGTGCAGGAAACAGGGAAACGGGAGAGGCGCAGCGAAGCAGGGAAAAGGGAGGCGGGCGACTTCCAACTGGAAGTAGCTCGCCTTCTTTATTCAATACCAAGGTGAGGTTATTTATCCCCCCCTAACAAACCAATCTAGATTACAATCCTTTATGGATAAGGAGTAGTAAACCTAATGAGAGAAGGTAATCTAAGGGTTTAGGACTCTTTTAAGCTTGTTTTGTGTTTATCCGTGCGTGTCCTGCACAGATCTTGGATGCCGGTCATAACACATACCTTGTAGGCAACTACATGAGCAATTGGAAAACCCTGGTTGCCATTCTGCAAGAAGTGAGAAATCACCTATAAGATCTAAAATCGTATGGCGGCAAGGTTCATCCTCAAATCGCAGTGGTGGATTTAACCAACCACCGACCATCATGTCAATTGCCAAAAGGTAGACAATTATATTATTAAATTAACATGAGTAAATATACGTTTAATTCATGCAGCGGTTTATGCCTAGCCCATGAGCCTCATCATCGGTAGAACAGCTTTGAGAAAACAACTGTACCACTAATTGAGCAGCAGAGCATACCAACTTTGGATGGTCAATTACTACAACAGACGATGCTGAATATACAGCACCGATAATGTTCTCCGTAAAGCTATTATGTGAAGTATGAACTAAATAAGCACCAAATAAATTAAGCTTTGTTCAAAGTTTGCAATACATATTCATACTAAACTATCTTAAAAAATACTCCTACTAAACTATTCAATACAAACAGAAACAATGAACATCCTATCTATTTTATAGTCTCTACTCTAAAAACTACAACCATCTGAGTAGTTAATCATTCAGTTATTCTTCCATAGGATATTTAAGAAATAAGGTAGTAACAGGTTGTTAATACTGCAAATGGATTATAAATGCGAAAAATAAATAAAAAAATTTTGAAGCCAGATGATATATCCATTCATGAACGCATCATCTGATGTATTACCCAGTATTCAAGATTCTTTATGCAAGAAGTTAACAGGTACAATATAATATATATTTTTAGAACTATGTCAACAAGGAAACCACCAATCTGTAGTTATACACAAAGTTAAATGAACTAGAAATAAAGGGCACAAAATTTCAGCATATTATTCTTCACCTGCAGACCATAGCATTATCTAGTGATCCTCCTTTGATGAACCCAGCACCACGCATTTATTCAACCTGTAGAACTCATAAATGCAAATGCAGAAAACGAAAGGGAGTGACTACATTTATGTGTAATTCATGAACATAAAAAAATGATATTGCAACATCCCAAGAAGAAAAGGTGTTACCAGTAATTCTGCAAAATCCCCAACAAAAAGGATAAAAAACACTGGACTACATAATCTAATTACTGCCACTATAAATGGGATTGAACGTTAACTTTGTTAAGGGATTAATTGATCCAAAGCTGGAAATGCAAGTCAATGTGATCATGCACAAAATTCAACCCCAAAAAATTTGTACATGAACTCACAAAAGTCAACAAACTGAACATAACCACACGAAACAATTTGTGTTAAAATTCACCTAACACAAACGGATCTCAAGTATGTTCTTGAGGTACCTCACAGATTTCATGAATGTTCCAAGAGTTTTTTATTAAAAGATAAATTGTCAAGAAGACATGGCAATAAATCAAACCCAAAGATGGACTGGATGGCAATTTAACCAGTGGTGAACTTACATAATCCAAATGATAATAGAACTGCAGAAGACAATTATATGAGGTTCACATGTCGTAGAGAAACTAGTGTGCGAGGGCCCGAGAATCCATAGTTCCTAGCAGATGCGACTAGTCTCTATAATTTTGAAAAAAAGCTTTTCTAGGCTGTCTTTGGAGATAATTTCATATCTTGAATAGTTAAACATTGATTCTCCTTTCATCACACCAGTTAGACAAATATCTGTCCTTCCCATAAACCTTCCATAAACCGAGCAGTACCATCCTACCTTACTTATTGGAGGCCGCTTAAGCACGAGAAGCTAATCTTGAGTTCTTGATTAAAACATACACATATTAGAAGTTGTATTTCTTAGTTATTATAAACAACATAGCATGCCAGTACATGTCCAAAATTGTTTCTATTTAACTCATTAGACAAGCCATAGATTATTATTCGAGGTAAACTGGTTTTATACCTTTACACAAAGACGGGCAACAATTACACTAGCTCACTTCCATATAAGGACCTTGAATATTATACATGTGCTAGCTCTAAGATAGCTCTAGCATACTTGTTAATGATTTAAACTACTAAATATGACATGTCAACCCAAAGTCGCTAGCCTAGAGTACTATAGTACCGAGACAAGACTCATGTGTTATGAGCTTACGTGCGATTGCTACATCATACAATAACAATGTTGTAGTCAATTGAATTTAAAGAACATACTGGTAGGACCGGGGAGACGGCGGCACCACCGGAGCCTGTCGCTGGACCGGACGGAAGGGGCGGCCGCAGAGGAGGCGGCGGACCGGTGGGAAGCGGCGACGGCGAGTGGGGAAACTGGATCTGGTGGATGGGGAGTGGTGGCGTGCTGGCGGCGGGAAGAGTGGATGGGGCGCTGGCGATGGAGGCGGCGGTGGTGGTTGCTGCTGACCGGAACTCCAGTGCCTCCATGCGTGCGGAGAGGGTCGCCATCTGCTGGACGAGCTCGGCCAGCGCCTTGGCGACGGGATCGGCTGGCGGTGGCGGTGCTCCCTTCGGCTGCTTGCCGCTCTCTTCGCCTGGCATCTCTGATACCAAATTGGTAGGACCGGGGAGACGGCGGCGCCTTCGGAAGAAGTATGGCAGGGGGCGGACCACGCGGGGGCAGTCCCCCTGGCGACGTGAGGGCGCCGTGGAGGCCGATGAAACCAGCGGTGCAGGGAAGCAGGGAAGCGGAGAGGCGCAGCGAAACAGGGAAAAGGGAGAGGCCGGGCGACTTCCAATCTGGAAGTAGCTCTGCCTTCTTTATTCAATACCAAGGTGAGGTTATTTATCCCCCCCTAACAAACCAATCTAGATTACAATCCTTTATGGATAAGGAGTAGTAAACCTAATGAGAGAAGGTAATCTAAGGGTTTAGGACTCTTTTAACAGTTGTTTTGTGTTTATCCCGTGCGTGTCCTGCGCGTATACTGGATGCCGGTCATAACACATACCTTGTAGGCAACTACATGAGCAATTGGAAAACCCTGGTTGCCATTCTGTGCAAGAAGTGAGAAATCACCTATAAGATCTAAAATCGTATGGCGGCAAGGTTCATCCTCAAATCGCAGTGGTGGATTTAACCAACCACCAGCCATACTGTCAATTGCCAAAAAGGTAGACAATTATATTATTAAATTAACATGAGTAAATATACAGTTTAATTCATGCAGCAGTTTTATGCCTAGCCCATGAGCCTCATCATCGGTAGAACAGCTTTGAGAAAACAACTGTACCACTAATTGAACGGCAGAGCATACCAACTTTGGATGGTCAATTACTACAACAGACAGTATGCTGAATATACAGCACCGATAATGTTCTCCGTAAAGCTATTATGTGAAGTATGAACTAAATAAGCACCAAATAAATTAAGCTTTGTTCAAAGTTTGCAATACATATTCATACTAAACTATCTTAAAAAATACTCCTACTAAACTATTCAATACAAACAGTAAACAATGAACATCCTATCTATTTTATAGTCTCTACTCTCTAAAAACTACAACCATCTGAGTAGTTAATCATTCAGTTATTCTTCCATAGGATATTTAAGAAATAAGGTAGTAACAGGTTGTTAATACTGCAAATGGATTATAAATGCGAAAAATAAATAAAAAAATTTTGAAGCCAGATGATATATCCATTCATGAACGCATCATCTGATGTATTACCCAGTATTCAAGATTCTTTATGCAAGAAGTTAACAGGTACAATATAATATATATTTTTAGAACTATGTCAACAAGGAAACCACCAATCTGTAGTTATACACAAAGTTAAATGAACTAGAAATAAAGGGCACAAAATTTCAGCATATTATTCTTCACCTGCAAACCATAGCATTATCTAGTGATCCTCCTTTGATGAACCCAGACCACGCATTTATTCAACCTGTAGAACTCATAAATGCAAATGCAGAAAACGAAGGGAGTGACTACATTTATGTGTAATTCATGAACATAAAAATGATATTGCAACATCCCAAGAAGAAAAGGTGTTACCAGTAATTCTGCAAAATCCCCAACAAAAAGGATAAAAAAACACTGGACTATAAGGCCAAATGGAAATGTAAGTACTTTTAGTCCTTAGCCATGAAAGGTCCATGCAATTACTGATCTAAGAGGTGAAAACGAATATAATGTCACACATCATGAAATCATGACAGAGTAGATGAGAACCAAACCATCTGCTAGGCAAGTTGGACTGTCATGATTCTTGGAGGAAACTCAGGATAACATACATAAAATATGAAGAAGAGATATGCTCAATCAATTTCTACATGATCCAATGAATGATATTGCCAAGAAGGTTTGTAGCATGGGACATGTACATGTAACAGAGAGAACAAGGTGCATCACCTAAAAGAGAAAGCAAATGGATAGTGGATGGATATCAGTTAATGTCTGAGCAAACCTCTTCAAATATACAGAAAATTCTTGCAGGAGCTATCTTGCTTGAGTATATATTAGCATCCAGGAAAGTAGCGAACCATTGACAACCAATAGCCCGCACCTGCAACAGGACGCATACTTTGCTCAAGTCCTAAACGTATATTTGAATTTTTTTAGCAAGTTATCAAAGTTAATCCCAAAATAGTCATAAAAGCTAGCTAATATGCCGTTTGTTTATGTCCTTGCCATCAGAAGGCAATGCTCAACCCTTGCATAAACATTCTACTAATGCGCACAAGAAAATGAAGGTAGTTACACTTCTATCACAAAGGTCTACTCGTATGATGCTCATCAGCTTAATAATTAGAAAAGAATACAAAGTAAAATAAAAGTTAAGCCTTATGAAAAGAGTGTTAAACCTTAACATTCGATATCTTGGTACACATTATCTGTATGAACAACTATTGTTTTATGCCTCGGCAATGTGACAGGTCCTAAGCCCTCCCAACTTTGCCTCCAATATATAACATGTGCCAAGTCAGCCAAACCAAAGACTTAATCCAAACAATATAATGGGCTTCAACCAAATCATGCCATACAAGAACATTACAAAAGTCGAGGTCCAAGAAAGGTCAATTTTGGGTAATCTTGACCTTCATACAAGTTCATAGTCACAAAATACACAGCCTTATTATCTTGTTCCCCATCATGATCCATCGTTATTGAGAATTTTGAGAAGCAATGCATCATTCAATCATAAGATAAACCAAATTGCATATCAATCACATAATTAGCAGCATAATTAAGAGGCACTCAACTAGAAAGATAGAAGAAGCAGTAGAAAAAAATAGAAGAGTTTAAAAGAATTGCAGAAAAGAAATGAATGAGCCGGACAAACTAGCATTTCCAGATTTTTGAAAAAGGAAGGGGTGAGACGTACCTTCGGAAAATCAATTCCATAGGTGATGTGGATTTGCGAGGAAGGAAATGCAGCTACAAAGCAATCATCTCTCTGCAAGTAAACATGCTCATGAATTATGGGAGCCAATTTCTCCAACTTTTGTCCATTTGGTATCCTCAACACACAAACCTGCGCCTAGTATCGCCTCTACCCACTCTTGCGCTGATCCATCAAGAACGATTACAGCAACAAGTTATTCAATTGGCATGTCAAAAATTCATCTTGATGAGAATTTTAATGTTCATTTTAACACGCTAGAAGGACAACAGATGGAGCATTAATGTTGCCACATTAACTAAACTATAAGGATGAAAATGTGCAAAACATGGAACAAAAGTGCAGAAGAAACTTAAATCTGGCGCATTTCACACACTGAACAAGTAAAACCTCTAAACCAGCAATTCTATATATCACCTCTGTTGGCTGTAGCAGGTAGACAAGCAGCTTCCACGTTAATCCCTCAAATCAATATAGCAGCATGCATAAACTTAATCACACGTTCTAAGATGAAGTTGAGCTGCAAAGAAATTTGACCAACAAAACTTGCCTAACATTGTATGCCGCTCAAATAGGGCATCTCCTATCTAATTTAGAGAACATATGGAGAATTGAACCATAAAACAACAAGAATTCAGTGAAGAAACCAATTAACCCCCACCTCTAAGTCATCCAAAACAAACATAGGCACTAGAAAACTTCTCCATCACAGGGAAGGGAAACAGATAAACTTAGACATGGGCACGAACATGGGAGGCGAGTACACCGAACTACCTCGGCACCTTCGCTATCCACGAGGCAGCGCCATTACGCCTCCCCAATTCCCCATCCCAGGCAACGCCGGTGGAAGTGGAGGAGAGGAGACGGGGCGCCACCGCGTGGGTGACGACGAAGGAAGCGGAGAAAGCATCGGGAGACACGCGCCCACCTCCTCTTCCCTCCACTCACCGATCCCCCCTCCGCCTCCACCGCCTCCGATGACCACGGGGCCTAAGGGACGGAGCCCGTGACGACAGGGGAGGGGATTTGGGGAAGGAGAGAGAGACGAGATGCCTGATTCCTCCCGCATCCCTTCGTTCTCCTCGACTCTGCGAGATACAGTGATGGTTCGCGGCCGAATTCTCCACCGCTCCACGGCGCCTGCATGGCCTCCGCCGCCGCGCCGCCGCGCCGCCGCCTCGTCGGAGGAATTGGATTGTGAGGAGAAGGGGGGAGAGGGAGAGGAAACGGGGAGAAGAGGGGTGGGTTCCAACCTGAGGGTGTTGGAGTCGATCCACACCGCTGCGTAGGGACCAAGTTTTCATTTCTAGTCGTTACAGGGGTCCGATCAGGGCTCGATTTCGATCCACACCGCTGCGTAGGGACCAAGTTTTCATTTCTAGTTGTTACAGGGGTCCGATCAGGGCTCGATTTTGTATTTCTAACCGTTCATTTGTTTTTAATTTCTTGTGCTCGTTGAAGAATGGAAAATTTAGAATAGGTAGATGTCCTCGCTCGTGCACAATGACAGGAGTCGCTCGATTCACGCCAAGAGCAATCGTCGTCGTCCAGATCAAATTAGAAAATTTTATTCAACGAGCACAAGACAAGTGTTTGTCTTTGAAGGAGAAAAATTATCCGTAAGAAACTTTTCATTCTATTCGAGTCTCCAATTCACTGGGACTAGATTTTTTTCGATGAGTCTATTTTTTTATTTACTAGTAAGGTGTCCGTGCGTTAAAACGGAGTACCAAATAAAAGTGATACATACCAAATAAAAAAGCACACATAATGATAATATTACAAAGGCCCAGCAAAATTGCAACCTTCTTTTCCTTTCTGTGATTGGTTTGGATGAAGCAACATCTTCACCAAAATCCTTTGTGATCTATAAAGAAACCAATGTGAAGCCCAAAGAAAATAGCATTGCCATCCATTTGGTCAGTCGGTGTTTGACCAAGTTAGGAAATTATTGCTTTCAGATGTTATGCTTAACACTTAGGAAATTTGAGCTATGTTTTTTGTTCAACAAAGTGCTATGTTCATCAAACACTGAAAATATCTTTCATTTCATTACAACTGAAAAGATCATTATATTTCAGGCATGCATTTAAATCATACAACATTTGAAAAGATCATTCCATTTACATCCATTCATCACACATTTCATCAATGTTATACCTAGTATTATATAGTCAAAACATGAAAACACAAAGAATAAAGGACAAGAACTCAGGTTAAATAAGCAGTATGAAATGAGTAGAACCTGAATTATACCACAAAGGTCAAAGCATCAAAACTTATAGTCGATTGAGAACCAATTCTATTCAAGCTAAATTATGTTAGAAGTAAATGGAGATATATTAGGAATAGGGAAATTTTACCATCAATATACTAAGAATAAGTTAAAAAGAGAACAAAAGATGCGTAGGGTGCCTGCCAACCATCACCCAACAGTGCTACTATTTTGACAAGCATTTAGTCATTGCAATAAATTACCTCAGTGTATATTCTGTTGCAGTAAGATAATCCTCTCCCTTTACTGCTTTGCCTCTTCATAATAGCTGTAGTACTACATAGACCCAGGATAGACAAACAAATCAATGTAACACCCAAATGAATAATAGAAAAAGAGTGAAGTGCACCAAAGGTGGTCAGACTTGAATATAATCTCAATTGATACATGGATCATGGCGCTATTTATATAGAGATATTATGGTTTAAAATTATACATTCTAAAAACTCTTGATAATTGAAGTAGGTACCAGGTACACTGTACAGCAACACGCAGGGAATGAACATAGCAAGTATGATATATATGAGCATACGAATATCCAAAAAAGCAAACCTGAGCAGCATCTGATATCAACAACAATAGAAGACCACTACTTGAGACAGTCTCCCATATATCTCCCAAGGTTCCATTATCCAGCTGCATGCGCTTCTTGGAAAGATTTAGAACCTTTTCAGAGGCCAATCTGAAAACTTTTGGCAGGATGTTACATTTAGAGGGTACTGCTGTTCTGTTAAGAGAGTTGTTGAAAAAAGACAAACAAATACGCATTCTCAAAGGGGGAAGACCACAAGACATTATTCTGCCCTTTTAGCCATCATATGGAAAGTGCGTTAAGAAGGGATAAAGAAATATTTGATGGTTCATTCAAGTTAAGGTTCAGAGCTTTTACTTAACATGAGGGAAATTTTGACCTTAGCTAGCAGTGCTAAGATACGCTGGACCAGCCAAGGGAAAAAGAAGACCTAACCTTAACAACAATGTCTAGCTTGGCCTCAACAAGTGAGTCTCTCAAGTTCTGAGCTTGTGTAGGACCCTGCCAAAATAACAGACACTGTTATAGCCTGAACATGCCTTTGTCTTCATTTCCTGAACACGGGTTCTGAAGGGATCTCAAGTACATAGGAAATATATGATGGGGAATTATGACTTGTGAGCACGTCTAGAGAGATATTAAGCAAACACATCAACATCTACTTAAATAGACAATTCCATGCATTTCATTAACTTGGTAGAGAATTCCATGAATGTCAGTACTAAATCAGAAACACCGCCCCCACCTACATGCTGTTATAAGTATTGTCCGAGGAAAATTGAGAACAAAGTTCAATTGGAACACTGGAGGCATGCACATGATACATGAACATAAGCAGAAGATTAGGTTAATCTTAGAACAGGATATTTTAGAATGCACAAGAGGACTCCATTAAGTGCCACAGTGGATTTAGTGGTGGAATCCAGGGAATGGTTGTTTTCAAACTCTATTTTTGTTATCTTCATGAGACTTTCATACATTAAACAAATGCAAGTTTGTGTACAAACTTACCAGGAATGGAAAATATATATGTATTTTGTATAATGGGAAAAATTCAGGCATCACTACCAGTAAAAAGTCATCAGAAGTTCATAACCAATTTAGAGAAAAAGACAATACTAAGAGTAAATGTGGTGAGACTAAATGCATAGTTAATAAACTTGTGTGCTGCTCTATGACATACCAGGAAAAGATGTTGAACTCTTGCTCACAAAATACATCTTTTTTATTATCAGTACACATAATAGGCAGCGAGGCTTAAGGCATAAGAGAGGTTAGAAGTTGGAACCATCAGATACATACGCTCAACATTTTGCTTGACACGCTCACGCCTCGCTTCCATCTCAGCCAATTCCTACAATGGAGTAGCAATATATCATGATCAGAAGAAACCAACAAGTTGCTTACCTTACTAAGGATGAAGGAATAAATAATCTGCGCATAATTTGCAGAAAATCATGCAAAAAGGGCGGTCTCGCTCTTACCTCTGGTATTGGAGCTTTCTTCCTTTGGCCATTCAACCAGCAAATCCACTCAACTACAAGACATAAAAATCAGCAAAACCACTCAAAACAGCAGATTCAATCATATCAATTCAGAATCAAGGCACATAAACAAAGGGCAAACAAAGCTTGTCAAATTAGGTTCTCTGTATACACCAGATCCTCACCGACCAAACAAGCAGGAGGAGACGTAACCTGGAACAGTCGTCGGCTCATGGTCACCCTTGAACTCCACCCACCGCTTCTCCTTCACTGTAATGCCATCAAGAAGCAACAACAACAAATTCGTTTAGTGGCATCGATGTATCCATTTTCCGGAAAAGAACAGATCGAAATGGCAGATTCTTCTTGCAAGAAGAAAATAAACACAAGGACGGAGAGACGGTGGAGGGCACGTACTGACGTTGTCGACCTCCTCGAGGCGGGAGAAATAGCGGTTGCCGACCTTGTCGATGCCCACCTGCGTCCGCGACTGGAACATCCCTAGCAGACGCGACACCAGCCGCTTCGACATGGCTCCGCCTCCTCCCTCCCTGCTCCCACTCCGCCTCCTCGCAGCTCGAGGCTCGCTTGAACCGGACCCCTTCTGAACGCCTCCTCCGACGCGAATCCGGCGCCAGGCCGCAGTGCCCGCTCCGCCGACTCCCGGGCCACCGTGACCGCCTCTGCCCCAATGCCACTCCATCCCGACGTTGATCTAGATGCCCCACCGGATCCTACCGCTGTCTCCCGCCAGAATTCGGTCGCCATCGCCTCACTTCTAGTCGCTGACGGTCTCGATGCGCCCAGATCTGGTCGCCACCGACACCTTTCCGCCACCCATGACACCGCTACCTCGTCGGATCCGAGCAGCCTGCGTCGGATCCACACCGCCCTAGCCCAGATCTGACGTGGGGTGGGAGGAGGAGGCGGCAGCGTGGGGTGGGGGAAGGAGAAGGCGATGGCAGAGCGGAGGAGCGGGGGAGGAGGAGGCGAGGGCGGAGTAGAGGAGTGGGGGAGGAGGAGGCGGTGACACCGCGGGGTGGGGAGGAGGAGGCGAGGGTGAAGCAGGAGAGGAGGAGCGGTAGTTCTGCGGAGGAGGCGAGGGGAGCGGTTTCGGCGGATGAGGCGAGGGCGGAGGAGCGGAGGCAGCGTGAAGAATTTGGGCCCACATGTCTGTGGAGAACGCACCGACTACCACCAACTCAAACTTATTAAGTAGTAAAGATGACTTATGATTTATGATTTTTTTGAATAAAATAAATAGGACGGTTTTTATCGCCGTTTCAAACTGGCTTATTAGTATAGCCTTTTCGAAGTGGCTATCGGCTTATTCATTCGCACTAAGGCAAAAGTCATAAGCCACCGCAAAAAAAACACACTTGATAATGCCAAAATCAACGCAAACCATCCAATTCATCATAGTCACCATGTGACTTGATGAATGAAAATTTCAGTATTTTGGTCAAACTATCAAAATACTCTTTCTTGACCCGGTCATCTCCTTCCATTGCAAGCGATCGCCGTGCTTGCATGTGTAGGCCCACCACACGCTTGCCACATATCGGGAAGTCTTTCCCATTCCGGTTCCATCAGGCCATATTTCACTTGGACCGATCAAACCATATGGTGCAATTCAGCCGTTCGAACTTCCCTTCAACATTTCTCGCCTTTATCGTGCCATGCTTAAGCTCACCATCTCTCCCGATATCCCTGATTGTTTTGAGTCTCGGCTCCTCTACGAGCTCAGCCTCGATCCTTACCGTTGACCATGGTTGACTCCAAACGACCCTGCATGTCCAAATATAAAGAAACCATTTCTGGGCACAATTTCTTCATAACTTGACCCATATCAGCAATAACACGTCTCATACAACATATAACCAATGACCTAGGTCACAAAATCATCCTATGACTCAAAATTTCAAAATCATTCATTTCTGCATGCTGTCAAGACAAATTTACAAATTTCAAATTTTCACTCTTCCAAATGACAATTGTTCATCACAACACAACTATAGACCTTCTCACATGGTCCTTCAAGATTCAATTTGATCCATGTAAAAGGAAAAACAAATTGTTACCATCCTAATCAGGAAGATGTGGTAAGAAAAAGTATTTGGATAATGGACTTTGTCAACCTCGCACTTATGATTTTGCACATGCATAGTTTGTGGGATAAAAACAAAAGGTTTAATCCTTAATG
>JAYGGG010000227.1:0-25057 GCA_036346245.1 Bonia amplexicaulis | reverse complement strand
AGCGCAAAAAAAAAGGACCGGTCAACTCGGTCGAATGGATTACTTTATGTTTGCAGTGGGACTTTACAAAGCTGTATACGCTTCTGAATTTGTAATCATCAAGCTATTGTTATACGCTTCTGAATTTGTAATCATCAAACTATTGTTTTTACTTGACATCTAAGCACAACTATCTCATTGTGTTAAAGGAATAACATCAACAGACCCATTCAACATACAGTTTAAGGTGGTGATCATTTGGGCTTATTTTTGGTGGCTTATGGCTGAAAAGTCTGTAGTTGAAAAAATCATGGATGACGAGGCTTATTTAACACAATTAAATTTAAAAATTCAAAAATATAAAAATATGTTAGCCCATCACGACAACATAACGAATACGGAAAAAAGAGCAAAAAGCTCAAAAAAAGCCAAAAGTTCAGAAAAAAATGAATTTATGAATAGTAAAAAATAAGCCAGAAACCAGAAGCTGAAGCCAAAACGATCACAGCCTAAAACATGTACTGTACTTAACATTTTTCTTGCACATGTTCTGCCGGCTTTCGAGCACGCACATCTGTTCTGAATGTTTTAGGTGGAATTATGAGGATGGTATCTGGCACATCAATCACAACAGCACATTAGAACACATCGTATTAATCCACACAAATTCCAGAATCACATGGTATTAATCAACACAAAAAAAATATGTTTACACAGTCAAATCAAGGCCCTCAAAACAGAAACTTTGTATAAATTCCCAGACTAGACAATTACATAGCACATGCATCCTACAACAAGTCAACAACACACGCTCAATCTAATTCTAATCAAACCAAAATGGATGCAGCTACGAGCAGTACAACGGATGCAGGCGCCAAGGACAAACGAGCGCTCCTCCATGCCGAGCTGGGCACCACCACTGGCCTCTGCCCCTGGGCGATCGGCGGCGATTCCACCGCCGGCGACGCTGCCGTGGGATCAACCGGCGAATCCGGCTGCACCGATGATTCCGGCGGCATTGGTGCTGCAGAATTGTGAAATGTTTTGAGCGCATTAGTAAGTAAAATTCAGATAAAATATTTTTGCAGCTGTGGTGTGATATGAGCATGGAAGGCAAGATCCTTACGCAGAGGGGGCAGTGCCGGAGCAAATGCAATAGGTCCTGCAAGTTAATCGTTCGGTGTTCTATTCAGTAATCTACATTAGTATGAAATGTGTTAAGAATGTTTGGTTAAACAAGAAGAGGTGAACTACCTGGAGCTGGGATTTGCGTTGCTGTATCTGCAAGTTTCCACAATGGAACAGATGGTTTTTAATTAGTTGCTAGCAAACCTTACTTGGCTGATCAAAGATAGGTCAATGCAGTAATAAGTAATTATGTTTGGTGCAGTAAAAATTAAGTCTGCACAAGCCAACCTCTGCACTGCAGCGGGACGGACACGGAGTTGCAGAGCTTGGGGAGGGAGACGGCGAGTGTGCGGTTGATGGGGAGGCTGAAGGGCACGTTGCCGGTGAGGATGAGGCAGGCGCAGTCGGCGACGGTGCGGGCCATCTCCGCCACCGAGTTGCAGCACTGCTGCGTCGGCGACCCGCCGCCGTTGGTGCTGCCGGTCACGAAGTTGAGGCACGGCGTGAACGTCGTCACCAGCTGCGACCCCGTGCACGATGTGGCCACCTGCCCCGACGCCGGCGCCGCCGCCAGCACGGCCAGCAGCAGCACCGCGAGCGCGGCCACGGCACCACCCACCATCCTGTCACGTCCCACGCGCCTGAATTTGATTTTGGAGCTGCAGCAAACAGTGTAGCTTGCGCTGTTTCTTGCAGTAAATATATTGGAGAATGTTTCTGGAGGTAGATCAGGATTTGGTTAAGGTGGTTGCACGCACGAATGCTTGTGTTTTGGTCAGGTAGGAACGGGTCCGTGACCAAATGAAGCCAAAAAGTCGTGCACTTCTGTAGATCCGTTTGTAGACGTTGACCAAACAAAGACACATGCAAGTCTGAGCTCACCGGTGCTACCTACTAGCTAGCTGCTTCCATGGTCTCGAGCAAGATTCAGCGTGTGTTGATCTGTCGCGAACAGCATTGCTATAAGTGAGAGTACTTTCTTTTTTGTGCGTGATACACGTACTTGCACGGCATAAAACTCTCGATCGTCGTCGACGCCAATGGGAACAGCTTACGACGTCGCTGCGCTTGGCCTTGGCCTGGCCGTGGCGGCCGCGCTCCTGGCGTGCCACCGGTGCGCGGCGCAGACGCAGCCGCCGTCCGGCGGCTCCGGCTGCATGCCGGAGCTCGTCAGCCTGTCGCCGTGCATGGACTACATGTCGGGCAACGCGACGACGCCCGACGGGCCGTGCTGCTCGGCGCTGTCCGGCGTGCTGAGGTCGAACCCGCGGTGCCTCTGCATGGTGCTCGGCGGAACGGCCGCGTCGCTCGGCGTCGCCGTCGACAGCGCCCGCGCACTGCAGCTCCCCGGGGCGTGCAAGGTCCGGACCCCACCCGCCAACCAGTGCGACTGTAAGTGCGCTAAACTATCTTTAGGGAGTGTTTATAGCACATTCAACTGTTTTTTTAGTTAAAATTAGTCAATTTTGTTTTGCTATGTATACAATATTTTTCGTTCATACTTGCAATATTTTTCGTCTATATATATAACATTTCAACATATATGCAATATTTCTCAGCAGAAAGATGCTACGGTCATCGGAAAAATGTTGTATATATGGATAAAAAATATTATAAATATGGACAAACATTTAAATGTGCTTTAGCACTTCTGAGTATTAAAATATCGGTTTTGCTATTGCCAAGGCGATGAAATTTTTGTCTCCGGACACTTGAAAGTTGACTCTCAATCAACTAAAATTGCAGCCCCTAAAAAAAACAGCCACCCTCCAAAAGTTGCACTCTCAGAACAACTGCAATTTTAGTTGATTGAGAGTGCAACTTCAAGTGACTGAGAGACAAAAAAATTTCAGTCGTATTGGCAATAGTCACTCCGTTAAAATATACGGAGTGTAGCACATTGTCACGTTGCATAAGTAGTTCGGCACGCAAAGAACTGGGGATGCCACAACTGAAAAACGTTGCGAATTTGTGCAGCCGTGGAGTTCCACTGCCATCTCCGGCGAACCCGACGACACCCGGCAGTACTCCGGCCACGCCATCAGAACCCAACGTTTCCCCGCAGGTACAAAACTACCATATAGAGATGAGATGCATGACAAAATCTGCATGTGTCTCGCATAGTTGAGGCTTCGAGTAAAAATAAGTTCTTTGTTTTATTAAGTTTTTTTTTTAAAAAAATGATATAATTTGATTTAATATTATCACTAATATTAAAATAAATAAAGAGGTAAGTAACATCTATCCACCATTTATTATGCTTCAAAAATTATGCAAATCACTGTTAAGGAAAGCATAGAAGTACTTCCCTTTTATTTATAGTTTAGAAGTATTTTTAGAACGAGTGACAAGCCAATAGCAAAACCGCCAAATCAAAGCCCAATTCAAGTAATCTAGTCCAAGGCGACATGACCATCATGAAATATTGCACGAAGATGAAGACCTTAGCCGATGCCCTCACTGTTGTCTACCAGCCCGTCTCCAATGAGACGCCGTCCTCAATCGCCTCCGCGGTCTTCACGAAGACTATTCGAGATTGTCACCATTGTTCCGCTGCAGACTACTCCTTTTCCGACCTCCATCCAGATGTGCTCCATGTTGCTTTTAAAGGAGAATCAAAATAAGGTCAACGCCAAGAACACCGCTACCATCGCCTCCTCTCCTCCAAACAAGATGTTGTTGCTCGGTTCGATTATTTTGATCACTCCAATGGACACAAGAACTCCGTTGACAGGACTGGGTGGCAACTGTGGAAACTCGAGAGGATGTAATAGCAACCTTGAAAATCGCAATAAAGGACATGGCAACAACTCCAACAACAACAACAACACCAACAATAGTGGCTCACGAAATACCAGTGGACATCCCAACAGCAGCCCTTCGGTCTGCTCCCATGGGCCTTCAACCCTCGGATGGCGCTCCTCCGGCGGTCGCAGCCTTGGATCGATCTTGGTGTGGCTCGCTCCCACCGCCCACGCCTTCGACGCCTATGCTGCAGCCTTCACGCCGCCCCTCCATAGTTCTTGATTAGGCTATGTGTTTGGACCACATTTTTTTGTTTTAGCATTGCTGGTTTCGGTTTTGAGTCCGTATAGGATTGTGTTTTGGATATCTTGGCCGAATAGAATACAAGTCGGCATTAGGCCTGTGAGCTGTTGATCTGTGGGTGTGTGAGTTAAATATCATGGTTTCCTTTTGTAAGGGGACCAGTAAATCAATCTATTATTTTGCGGCTATCGTTTGTTCCTCTTGAGTTTGACATACGATTGTAACCAGAGGGAATAGGTATTCTTCCCGCGTCTTGTGTTTCTTTGTAATTGGCCGGCGGACCGCGCACCGTGGTCGGACGGACGGATCACGAGCGTATGGTTGAGCGAATTCTTAGTCATATGTTGCTATTCTAACAGTGGTTGGCACCATCGATTCGTTATGTTACACGGATCTAAATTATCTCCATCATCATATGCCGTGAAGATCGGATAATCCCCGCATCAGCTAGTGCAGTAATTAACCAATCAACCTGAGTTGCTGAGATTCATTGAGAAGCTAGCGAACGTTGGTCCCCTTCATCCAGTGGTAGCATTTTTGTTTGGTTGTTTTACGTCCAGTGTAGGCGTAGCATTGTGGAGCCGAATTTTATACAGATTGTGGATTGGGTCAGGTCTGAATCATCCTTCCTCTGACAAGATAAGGTCGGTAGGCCACCATTGTCTCTTTGAGCGTCTCCCTTCGATTAGTGCGACTTAAATACTCCATAAAGCAGAGACGAACTCCATTGATTACTCAGGGCAGGGTTTAGCAAACACCGTCAAACAAGGCTCGGAGATGGACCAAGAAGCGCCTGCCCAGACGACGGAGCCCATGGACGCGGTCACCCTCCGGCGGTTCGACCTCGCCGACGTCGACGCCATGATGGCGTGGGCGTCGGACCCCGTGGCCACGGCCTTCATGACGTGGGACCCCTACCCGTCCCGCGAGCCCCTGCTCGCCTTCATCCGGGACACCGTGCTGCCGCACCGCTGGTTCCGCGCCATCTGCCTCGCCGGCGAGGACCGCCCAGTCGGCGCGGTGTCCGTGACGCCGACGGACGACCGGTGCCGCGCCGAGCTCGGGATCGTGCTGGCGCGCGCGCACTGGGCAGGGCGTGGCCACGGCGGCCCTGAAGCGGGCGGTGGCCACGGTGTTCGCAGACATGGAGAAGTGATAAAGGAGTATTTCAAATTTATTTAGGTGGTATATTAGAGGTGGCGTAATTACACTCGAGTATATATATATATATATATATATATATATATATATATATATATATATATATATATATATATATATATATATGTACATGTATGTATGTATGTATGTATATGTATATGTATATGTATAGTATATGTATATGTGTGTATATGTGTGTGTGTATTCTCGGGTCTTTTTCTTCAGGAATCTTAGGGAGTATTCTTTCAGCAACAGTTTCCAATTCACTCACTCATTTTGGTGAAGTTATTATGTTCCATTGACATGTGATGTGGATCTGTACTCCCGTGTCGTCTGCTTTGCAATATGTTTCAGAAACATTTAAAGATTTTGTTTTTGACATTGAGTCACGTCCGTCACCGCCTCCTTCCACCCATCTAAGGATTTTGTTTTTGCCAATGTTGGAATTGCAGCTATATGTGCCTAACTCTTACTGGTCTCAATGCTGACTGCTGAGTTTGGTAATGATGATGATGGATGAACCATGGTAGTTTGGTTGTGATGTTGTTCGTTTCTTTGCATCTTCTCTTGTGCTTTTGTTTCGGAACTGATGTTATTCAAGTTAGATGAAGTATCACCTGCTTTTACTACAATAGACCAACCGAGAAAAGCCGAAGAAGACATCAGTAGAGAGGTTGATTCATTTGTTTGGCCCAAATCTAGGCCCAGGACATTTCTGGGCTGGAATTGATCCTAAACTTCTTTGTGTTGGATCAAATTTGGATTGAACCAAAGGAAAATAATTTTCGGCTCGTGCTGGGCTTCAACCCATTAGTACCCCTATTGATTCTTCCTCAGTGTTGATTTATTCTGTTGTTAAGTAGTCACAGTCAGGTTGACCGTTGACTTGTGTGTAGCCTGCCTGGCCGGCGGCCGCCACACCTTCTCCTTCCTCCCGCCTTCCCTCCCTCTCCCAATCTGATTGACACACATCTTTTTCCTTTCCTTCTCAAGAACCAAACCACCTTATCATACTACTAGTATATGTGTATACACCACTAGAATATGCGAGATTAATTTACGAACCCATTAATCTATGGCAATCTTGATGCCCAAGATTCTTGAATGGAATTGGGATCGATCTTTGTTTCTCTGCGGTCAAACAAGGCAGGCTTGCGTGCCCATATAAAAGCACAGGGCCAGCAGAGTATCTGCACTTACCCTACCCATCAATCACCAGCTCACAAGCGACCAGTCACAAATGGACCAGGGCCGAGAAACGCAGCCCGCCGCGGCGAAGCCCGTGGAGGTCACGCTGCGGCCGTTCGACCTGGACGACGTCGACGCCATGATGGCGTGGGCGTCGGACCCCCAGGTCGCCGCCGTCTGCCGCTGGGAGCCGTACGAGTCCACGGAGCCCTTGCTCGCCTTCATCCGGGACACCGTGCTCCCGCACCCCTGGTTCCGCGCCATCTGCCTCTCCGGCGAGGGCCGCCCCGTCGGCGCGGTGTCCGTGACGCCAACGGCGGACGCGTGCCGGGCCGAGCTCGGGTACGTGCTGGCGCGCGCGCACTGGGGCAAGGGCGTGGCCACGGCTGCCGTGAAGCGGACGGTGGCCACGGTGTTCGCCGAGGTGGAAGGGCTGGAGCGCGTGGAGGCCCTCGTCGACGTGCGCAACGCCGCGTCGCAGCGCGTGCTGGAGAAGGCCGGGTTCCGGCGGGAGGCCGTGCTGCGGAGGTACTGCGTGCTCAAGGGCGCCGTCAAGGACATGGTCATCTACAGCTTTATCTCCACCGATCCACTGGTCTATTGATACGTGCAATAATAATAGCTAGCTCGGCCTGTATCTGCTGAATCGCATGTCGTTTGGCTGTCTTTGTTCTGTAGATGGTTCACTCGACCTCTCTGGACTGCAATGTGTTGTAATGCTGTTGTTTTCTCAGTTGTTTGGTTGACAAGAGATTGACACTTCAACATGGTCAGAACTGAACTGGTGATGTGGCATCTAAAAATATAGACGATGCCAAAAATTGTCCATGGTCTAACCAAACAAAAGTCCAAAGCACGTGACATAATGTGCTGTCTATGCGCCCTACTTCCATAAATAGTGCAAAGTTTATGTTGTTGTATATCGGCTCCTCTAGATGGTCCGATTGTATGGACATTTTATCAAATCGAAGCCCATTAGGAGGGCAGTCAACTCACAAGGCCTATTAGATAGTTTAGTTATATATTGCTTATTCTATTTGAGAGGCTGCATATTGTGCAAGACTACGGATAGAAATATCAATAAAGAGAGATGCTAGGAGCCTGGGACTATATCTTGTGTTCTTGTCTACTTTTAATTCTTATTTACGAGTTAAGAGCTTTGTTCGTTGAAAATGTGATTGGGAATATACAACATATGTTACTATTTTCTGACTTCAATTCTAGTTCTATATGTAGGAGGATAGAGTAGCCGGAATAGTTGAATGATTGTATTGCTTGAGCATTAGGGTATATTTATAAAGTATATGGTGACTTTGACATCAAGTCAATCTACTAGAGATATGGAAGAAATTATATCGGATATAAATCATAACGGATTCTATTCTATCTCTAATAATCTTGCCATACAAGTCGTATACTCTAAAATTCCCCCACAGTCGTAGCAGGAGCGTCGTGAACGCTAGGCTAGAGAAGAAGCCAGCGAGGTTGCTCAAGTAGGAATAGAAGCCAACAAGGAGTGCTATGCGAAGAGCCAATGGTGGAGTTGTCTCCTCTGGCCGGCTCCTGCTCCCTCGTGCTCTGCTGCTGCTACTTGGCTCCACTCCTTCTGATCGTCGCCCACTGTAGCTCGGTGTCGTCACGGTTCCCCATGTGCTTCGTCGGCACTCTCACGGCACAATGGATTTGGCTCCACGCACTAGGATTCAAAGCTTCTCCCCCTCTACTCCCAATTCCCCCTCCCCCTTTTATTTACTTCTAGATCTTGGCTTTTACATCATTTTACTCTTTGATTTGAGTTAATTTTGATGATCTTTGAGGTTAAGGTGGTGATGGTGATCAATCCCTTTTGGCTGGCCGTGACAAGGCTCGAGGCCTTCTCGTGTGCCGGGGAGCATGGGTTGGCCGTTGGGCACGAGCGATGGCCAGTGGTGACACGCCGTCACCGTTTTTGGTTTTCTCTGCTATATGCTACTTCCTTCCCTGCATTCTCCTCCTACTACCTCTAGCTTGCTTGCATGGATTGCTATGGCTTCGGTGAGATGTTTGTGAATGTGGTGATGCATGTGGTGTGGTTCAGTGGTGGTGATGGCAAGATCGAAAATAGGTTATGAGGCTACCTTGTTGGATGATGTTGGGCTCGATTTGGGAAGAATTGTGGTTTGGTCTTCTCGGTTGTTTGCTGGCTTGGCTGTCCTATTGGCTGGCGGTTGGTTCAGCTGTTGCTTGCCATCCCCTTTTGCTTGCTCCTCCTCCTCCTGCTAGCGCCTTCTTCTCCTTTGGCCTTGCCACCGAGCTCCACCTGTCACTTACAGGAATCCCTAGATATTCTACAAGCAAACTTCCAATTTCACAAGTGAAAATTTGACTGTACTTCATTTTCTTATCCTCAGCCTCACCAAAACAAAGAATTTCACTCTTATGAAAATTAATTTTTAAACCAGACATCAATTCAAAAGGATACAAAATAAATTTCTGATTTTTAGCACTTTCAAAGTCATCTTGGATTAAGAAGATCGTATCATCTGCATATTGCAGAATGGCAAGGCCATTTTCTCTTAAATCAAGAATCAAACCATGGACCAATCCTTCTTGTTGAGCTTTGCTAACCATAATGGCTAAGACAACAGCTGGAATATTGAAAAGGATTGGAGACAATGGATCTCCCTGTCTCAGCCCTTTGTGTGTGTTAAAAAAGGACTTATCTCATTATTTACTTTCACACTCACTTTACCCCCCTTACTACTTTCATTATCCAATCACAAGTTGTTACCAAAGCCTTTTTCTCTCATCACCTGATACAAAAAGGGTCATTTAATCTTACGTAAGCTTTTTTAAAATCCACCTTAAAGAGTATACTAGATTTTTTTTCTTTTTATGCAGAGTATTTAAGCATGAGCACACCTTCCATAATATATCTATTTTTTAGAAATGCAGTCTGAGTCAAAGAAATCATTTGATCAGCTACACAAATCATTCTATTCATAAGCTCTTTTGTCAAAATCTTGAGACTAACATTCAAGTGACAAATTGGCCTAAAATTCTGAATCTTTTTAGCATCTTTACACTTAGGCAACAAGATGATAACACCGTAATTAAGTCTTGCAATGTCTAACTACCCTTTATGAAATCATCCAATAGATTCTTAAGATCAAACTTAATAAGCTCTCAGCATTTTTGGTAAAACTCCACAGGAAAACCATCAGGCCGTGGTGCTTTACTTTGCTCCATGTCAAACACAGCTTTCTTAAGTTCTTCCATTGTAAATTCTTTTATTAAATATCTTGCATCTTGTTCATTTATTTTCTTAATGCCACCTAGATTCAAAGCAATATCAGTAACCTCTGGATGACCAGACAGATTCTTATAAAAAAATCCGTTTGATCGGTTGTTTAGATCTGAAAACAGACACACGGCCACACGGGGTCCTCTCTTCTTCAGTTTATTATACATGCATGTTTATTGTTTATATTCACGGGTGATACAATTGTGCCTTACGCGCAGCAGATGTGTAGTGTCGTTCATGGCCACGTTGGTGTCGCCGAGGTAGCCTTCGACGACAACGAACGTCATGGAGTCCCGGGCGCACAGGGCAGACAGGCCGGCGAGGCGCGTATATTAAGGCTCATGGAAATCAAATCCGGCGAGGCCAGAATTTAGATCACACCTTATAGCACAGAGTTGATGATCCGGCCAGAACCATACAGAACAGGCATGCAAGTAACAGGCTCTTGGCAGGAACCACCTGAGAATAACACTAAACATGGAAGGGAGTGGAATCCGCGATAGGCTCATGGAAATCAAATCTCTTAGAAGTTCCGAAAGACATTCAAGATGCAATATATTAAGGTTCAAGAAATGCAATGATTATCCTAGGGCAAAACACCGTCCGAGGGAACTACCTTAACAAGAACACTTCATTAAGGCTCTCTGGAAATGAACCAGCACAGCAGTAGGGCCAAGATGTGTGGGGGTGGATTTAGCTTATCGCTTCTTGGAGACACCAACAGTCTTTCCTCTCCTGCCAGTAGTCTTGGTGTGCTGACCACGGACGCGGAGGCCCCAGTAGTGACGCAGACCACGGTGGTTCCTGGAAAACGCACAGTGTGAGCATACAAAGTGATAAATCATATAGTTCCACAATAGATAATGGAACTGACATCCTGAAATTCAAGGCCTTAGGCATTCTCATACATCTCCCAGAAATAAAGCATTGTTGTCCAAAACACTGGCATCACATTTGAAGGAAGCCGAAGCGCATGCATGAAGACAATGAAAATAGTACAGTCTGGGATAATGATATAACCATTTCACACTGACATGGAACTGACCATCAAGTAACTTGAGAGTTAGGACTGACCAGATAATCCACATTTGCAAGTAATACCCAGAACTTGATGCTAACAAAATACAAGTTGAACTTTCATATCCAATAGTTACAAATGGAATTAAGTTATAATTGGCTTAATTGCAAACCAATGTCATATCTGGACTTGCTAAGCTACCATAAACCAAAACTTCTGTAAGAATGCAAAGCCACTCAACCTACACAACAGTCGAGCGTTCCATCTCATTTCAACAAAAAAAAACACACTTTGTTGGCATAGCCTAGATCAGCTCACCCTAACTTAGACAAACCCGTGCACACTAGACCTCCCTGAACAATATATAACTGTTTCCCCATGTAGATGGAAGCATCACCTTACAATCTATGCGAGCAAAACCAACACAACAAGTATATCCACACAGATAAGCATAGCCGCCGCAACACCATAAACCCATATTCTAGCATGAAGCACATCGTATTGATACTTACCACACCAGTCAAAAGTTGCTAGTCAGACATTTCACACCTTCACATGTTTACACGATTGGCTTTCAGTGAAACACCAAGCCAATCCACAACCCCCATAGCTAACAGACAACAAGCTGAACACTATATAGTATCAATAAGACAACATTAACAATTACTACTTAAGCATGTCCAAAATGTGGAGTACGTGCATCACTGCATTAGACATGCGGTTGTATCTAACTATTCTAACACATCGTTATTCATCAACCATGATGAGAAATAGTAGCAAGCAAGGGTCAAAGAGAGACGAGTTCAGACCTGATCTTCTTGAGCCTCTCGAGGTCGTCCCTGAGCTTCATGTCGAGGGCGTTGGAGACGACCTGGGAGAACCTGCCGTCCTTGTAGTCCTTCTTCCTGTTGAGGAACCAGTCGGGCACCTTGAACTGCCGTGGGTTCGCCACCACAGTCATCAGCCGCTCCAGCTCCTCCGGAGACAGCTCACCGGCCCTGCGCTCCCGCAAACACAACACGCAGCTCAGCTCGGCCCACCATTGGCGAGATCTGACTAGTTCTTTGAAGGAAAGAAGCGAGGTGGAGGGTTCTTACCTCTTGTTCATGTCGATATCGGCCTTCTTGCAGACGATGTTGGAGAAGCGGCGGCCGATACCCTTGATGGATGTCAGCGCGAACATGATCTTCTGCTTCCCTTCCACGTTCGTGTTCAGCAGACGCAGGATGTGCTGGAAGTCCTCACCGGCGATCAGCGACTGCGACCAGAAGCATCACCACAAACGTCAGAACATAACATGGGAAGGGGAATCCACACGCGGAGCAGAGGAGAGGCGAGATGAGGAGGCTCACCATGGCGGAGGTGGCGTCGGCGGCGGCTGGGGGGTGGAGGAGGAGGAGGAGGTGGTGGCGTGCGTGCGCGCGGCTAATGTTTTGGAGGCGGATTTGCGGGAGAATTATATATGGGAGGGTGAAACCCTAGAGCTTCATCGGACGGTTGCGATATGGTGGGGCGGGGATCTCTGCGAGCTTTGTAAGTGGGTAGGGCATTGATTGGCCGTTCGGAGGCTTGTACATTACCACAGTGTTTGCCTTTTATTTTTTTATTTTTTCCTTTTTTTAGAGGAAAGCCTCTTCTGTTTTTTTTCTGAACAGCTCTTGTAGATCGTACACACCGTCCTGTCAAGCCTCTGCTCGGCCTTATACGGGGTTTTCCGTAAGCACACTTCGTAACCAACTGGGGAATCACCATGGATTCCTCCTCTGTGGGCACCTACTACTCCTTTCCTTCTGAACCTGCCTTAGGGGTGTTCTTTTTAGCTTCTAAAAACGGTTTTTGACTTTTGCTATATTACCTAACTTTTAAATGGAGCATTTTCTCAAGATGAGATCTACAAGTTAATTATAGTACATGTTAAAAGTCTAACATCTGTATCAACCAAAATTACAAGCGAGTATCTCTCTCCGTAATTTCTGTCACAAACAGCCAAAATTCAAAAATTTTAGCCAAAAACCATAAACCACAGCAAAAAAGAACAGACCCTTATTTGGATCCACCAAACCTACTAGGACCAAGATCATAGCAAGGTGGTTCCTTAAGGTGTAATCCACCTTCAAGCTCTACATCGTGCAGAGC
Organism: Bonia amplexicaulis; assembly: GCA_036346245.1. Taxonomy (NCBI): domain Eukaryota; kingdom Viridiplantae; phylum Streptophyta; class Magnoliopsida; order Poales; family Poaceae; genus Bonia; species Bonia amplexicaulis. Next base: position 12,116 of record JAYGGG010000227.1, on the reverse strand, counting down.
TCCAATCAAATAGCAATGTTCTCTAAAATTCTTTCCCTCGATATCATCCCAATCTGGATATCTTCATGCTGAAGGGATCGGAGAGTTTGATCATTGATATTCTCTTCTATGATATTTCTTCCTAACAGGCTTAGGGTACTGATTACATACGTGAGATTCAAATTTTATGCAGATACAGATTCATAATCTTGTATCTTCAGGCTGGCAAGAAGCTGGCCGGCTTCTGACAACCGCTACAGTATCTAACTTTTAAACGGAGTATTTTCTCAAGACAGGATCTACAAGTTAAACAATCTACACATTAAAACTCCAACATCTGTATCAGCCAAAATCACAAGTATCTATCTCTCCGTAATCTGTACCGTAAACAGCTAAAATTAAAAAATTTCAGCCAAAAGCCACAAGTCGCAGCAAAAAAAACAGGCTCCGAGCACAGTAAACTGTTATCTTGACTGTCTTAAAACATATTCAGTACAAGAAATACCATCCCAGTTGTAATGGTACTAGAGTAACTACGGTTAACAATCAACAGACATTGGTTAACAATCACAGAGACATTGGGCAGTCTCAAGTACCAAGGCCACGCTGCAGTCCTGACCGTCCGAGATACGCATCGTACCCCTGTAGTCCTCTACTGCACTTCGTTTTTACTGCACCTTTCCCCTGGATCGGATCAGTTCGGATCGTGCCACGCTGCTACAACTACAAAGCAGCAGCGGTTTGAGCCTTGCACCACACGCCGCCGCCGCGCTAGAAGGTTCTGGAAGAGCCGCCCCGGAGGAGGAGAGTCGAGAGCAGAGGGATCCACCAGCGGGAGGTTTGAAGATGGGAGTCCCGGCGTTCTACCGGTGGCTGGCGGACCGGTACCCGCAGACGGTGTCCGACGCGGTGGAGGAGGAGCCCTTGGAGCTCGAGCCCGGCGCCTTCGTCCCCGTCGACCTCCGCAAACCCAACCCCAACGGCCTCGAGTTCGACAACCTCTACCTCGACATGAACTGCATCATCCACCCCTGCTTCCACCCCGAGGGCCGCGTACGACTCGATTCCCCAATCCGCCTCCTCCCTGTCTCCTCGCTGAACCCTAGCTAGTGTTGCCCTGCCATTTGCTCTCGATCTCACGGCTCTGGTCTCTCCCTGCAGCCCTCGCCGACCACCTACGACGAGGTGTTCAAGTCGATTTTTTTATTACATCGACCACCTCTTCGGCCTCGTCCGCCCAAGGAAGCTCCTTTACATGGCCATCGGTGAGTTGCTTGCTGTTTGCTTGCTGCTACTACCGTAGTACCATGTGATGCTAAGCCGGGTTCATGAACGCTCTGTCGAATTGCGCAGATGGCGTCGCGCCGAGGGCAAAGATGAATCAGCAGCGGTCGAGACGGTTCCGGGCCGCGAAAGATGCGGCTGATGCGGTAAGTTACTGCTTTTGTGGTCGCCGTACCAGTGCGGTCAGCGGCGGCTGTTCTCATGTTGTTACTTGGTTCAGGCAGCTGAGGAGGAAAGGCTGAGGATGGAGTTTGAGGCAGAGGGGAGGACTTTGGCTGAGAAGGAGAAGTCGGAAGCAATTGACTCGAATGTCATAACTCCGGGGACACGGTTCATGTTTGTACTATCTACGGCGCTGCAGTACTACATACAGATGAGATTGAATCGCACACTTGGGTGGCAGTCTGTCAAGGTGTTGAGACTGCTTGATGCTGATTTAGAATTGAAAATTAGTCAATCCGAGATGCTTTCTAGTGTGTTAAATGAAAACTGCTTTGCGTGTATTTTTTAAGGTTATATTGTCTGATTCGAATGTTCCTGGGGAGGGGGAGCACAAGATAATGTCATACATCCGTCTGCAGCGCAATCTTCCAGGGTTTGATCCAAATACCCGCCATTGCTTATATGGCCTTGTAAGTTAACTTGCAAATTTTAAAGTAGCTGTTGTTTACACTTCCTCTGCTTTACACGTGGGTCGCCACATTCTTCAGGATGCTGATTTGATTATGCTTTCTCTGGCAACTCATGAGATCCACTTCTCCATTTTAAGAGAGGTAAAACTTGTGATATTTTTTTGTCATAAAGTTTGCTTATGCATCTGACTTTGTCCAATTTCTCCAAGATATTCTTTTGTGTTCTTTATGGTAACTTAGGAGTACTTCAATAACTGCAGAATTCAACTGACTGTACAGGTGATCACGATGCCAGGGCAACACGAAAAATGCTTTCTGTGTGGTCATGTTGGGCATTTGGCTGCTGAATGCAGAGGCCCTAGCCAAGCTGATAATTCTGTGGAGCTCCCTCCTATTCATAAAAAGAAGTACCAGGTACTCTGAAGTACATCGCCTTTTGTTCTAATATATTTTCGTTCTTCTATTCCATCTGATGTAAATTTGCAAGTTGCAATTCCTTATCTTTTACCATTGTTGATTCACCGTGTAACTATTGACCTGTTTACAGTTTCTTAATATCTGGGTGCTGCGTGAATATCTGGAGAAGGATTTGGAAATTGTAGATCCTCCCTTCAAGATAAATTTTGAACGCATTGTGGATGATTTTGTGTTTATGTGTTTCTTTGTTGGGAACGACTTTCTGCCTCACATGCCGACTTTGGAAATTCGCGAGGTCTGTTCATTTTACAAACTTTCCTTGTATTTAATATGTTTCTTTTTGCTTATTGGATAATTTGCTTGTAACTGTGAAGTGATTAAATGCCTTTTGTATTTTGTAGGGTGCCATTAATCTTCTCATGAGTATTTACGGAAGGGAGTTCACATCAATGGGTGGTTACCTTACTGATGGGGGCGAGGTGAAGTTTCTTAGTTCTCAAATTCTTGTATTGTTCGAAGCCTTACCAAGTTACCATTGCATCATTTTTGTTATAACAAGTGCTTATAGAATGTAAAAAGAATGGTGTTACATTATTGATCACCTTATAAGCATAAAGCAAACCTTTATGTCACATCATTTAGCACATTCTGATTTGCTGCAGAATGTATGGATTATCATTTTACTTCAGGGCAATTGCCTGAAATCATGTGATTTTCTCCTTTTCAATAAAAGGTTTTATTGGACCGAGTGGAGCATTTCATTCAATCTGTTGCTATCCACGAAGAACAAATTTTCCGGAAGCGTACTCGTATTCAACAGGTACTTTCTAACTACTCTCTATCAGTGCCCTTCTTGAGTTTCATAATCCTATACATTCTTTATGCATGCAAATGCATGGAGACCTATCTATGTCTGTGAGTGACTGAGACTTCTCCAAACGACTATTATATGGTGCAAATGTATGATTGGTATGAAGATTCTATGGTGCATTTTATGCTATTGAGCGAAAGTTACTTCAGTGATACTCTTAGTAAGCCAGTCATAAGTTGATGTAGTTGTATGTTTCTGCTGCAATGTCATTGAGTGAAGTCAGGACGTTAAGTTGCATTGGGATAATGAAAGTTGAAATGCAATAGGGCTGATGCTTTTTAGAAACAATCCTTAGTACCACCTTTTAGTCAACTTCTCCACATGGAGTGCAGTTCGACTTCCACATGATGACATGAGCACACATTTCCCAACAATTTGTTAGTTTTCCTTATTCATGTAACCTTATTTACTACTACGTTAGTGTTAAAACCTTGTTAACTAAGTCTGTCCTTTGAAAAATGCTATGTTAAATGATAAATTAATGTTTATTACTGCTAAATTGCAGGCAATAGAGAATAATGAAGAGAAGAAAATGCAGAGAGAGAACTCTGAGGATAATAAATACATGGACAAGGTTTGTTTTCTCTTCTTGTAGCGGATTAGTGGTGATAATATACAAGAAGTAGATCTTATACAAATTCGTGCCACAATGGCCAATCTTTCTAAAAGGATCCCTAGTTTGCACTAGTTTCATTAGTATCTCTTAGTATCTCTATTAACTTTAAATCTAAATCTTGAACTGTTTCAATGCAGGATTTTCTGTCACTATCAAGTATTGCAAAAGTGACTAGAATTTATGTGAAACCATGCCATATGGCTATTGTGTTTCCTAGTCTGAACCATAGGTTTTCTTCACAAACCAGTGATAATAGTGTAATAGGGTGGCGACTGAACCTTATCCACACGAACATATTGACACCAAAGATACATAATGGAAGTCTGTAGTCAAATCTCATGGGTTCATTGTCCTTTGGTTCATGCATTGATTGGCTATAGTAGGGAACATGTCTTGTTTAAGCCGACAGTTGAACAGAATGTTTCTATCATCCATTGATGCTACTTATTTTGCAGCTAGGCGTTTAAGTTCTGCAGTAGACCAGTGGCTAAATAAGCAGTTAAATGGTTGGAGCTAAGGAAACCTTCACATTTTGTTAAACTTATATACGATGAATGTAATATCAACATCTTGTGGTTTCATCGTTCATCTTACTATCTTGTGTTCTTTTAACTGTCTGTCTGTAAAGTGGATTCCAAAAAGGCAATGTGGATATGCTAGTTTTGGTATATTAGTTATTTGGCAACTTGTTTATGTTGAATAATAGCTTACTAGATTAGGAAAACATTCTCTATAACTGCCTCATCTCAGAACAGAGCAAAATTATCTGATGATATTATGTCAAGGTGTTAGTATCCTCAAGATGGTTGCCTATGATTATTCTGAACCTTACCTCAAGGCTTCACAGACTTTTCTTTCTTTTTAGAATTGGCGCATTATTTTAAAGCATCATACTCTGCATTGCCCAGTATCTTCCACCTAGCTACAGAGGCTTAGCCATTTAATTACTGGTGTTTTGGTTATCTGCTGATAATGAGATGGAATCGTGGAAGTTTTGTCTTTTGTAAGTTTTGACTATTGATTCTGTTTCACTGACACCCTTTCAGGTAAAATTAGGAGGGCCAGGATACAGGGACAGGTACTACGCTGAGAAGTTTAAAGAAGAGGCAGAATCGAAACCCATTGACCAAGTTCGGAGAGATGTTGTGAGTCTTCTTGCTAGCTGTTGATTTCTGGAGTGGCAGTAATTCATAAACTAATGACCAAGCATTACCATCTAACATCAGCCCATGTGCTTCGTCCTTTATTTGAATTTGACATGCGGATATATGACTAGATTTTACATGCCAGCAATTAAATTGTCCAAAGTAATATTTTATTATCTATAGCAAGTAGCAACATCAAGGACATGTTGCCCTTAATAATAAGAGCAATAAAATCAAATTAGACCAATATGGATGGTTCAGTGCTCAAAAATAGTTAGGTCACTGGCAATCAAGATGCCATTTTTGGTCTTGGAATAAGAAGCTACATGATTCTATGGCAATTTATCGACTGCAACAAACCACCCGCTGTATTGGCAATGGTGGCTGCCGTATTGGCCAATGGACTAATAAAAAGTGGATCTGATTCTGTTTACAATCAACACTAAACTTGATTTAAAATGTTCTCAGATTGGTTTATGAGTAATTATTTATGTATGAATTGATTGAATTCAAAGTGTGCTTTTCGACTCGTAGATCTATAGAATATGGACTATAGGTCAAATTATCCAGCCTACCAATTTTCATGTCAAATTTTCTGATGTTCAATGATTATACTTGAGAAGTTGGGTGTTAGCTCTATCTATTACTAGTTCAATGCCCAAGCTTTGCTACAAAAAAAAGAATCATAATACCCCAAAAATGTCAAGCCTTCGCTACACTGCTGGCTTCACCGTGTTGCCCGGCAGAGCTCTGCTCCCCCCGCACGATCCACCGTGGGTCCCGACCAAGCTCCGCCCATGCTCAAGTCGCGCCTCCGCTGCGGTGCTCATCCTAACCTACGCCCTTGGCTTTGTCGCTACGGCCAGCAGAGCTCCACCTTGGCTCGTGTTGCGCCATTGCTGCTATGCTCGCTATGCACCACAACCCCATAGACCATGAACTATTCAATTGATCGATTGTTCACAACAAAATGGATGTTTTTATACCAAAAATTATAGGCTTTACCTGCTACCTAGCCCTCTGGATCTCTTGCTCAAGGTGCACCAGATTGTATCGACTGCGCCCCAACTGCTGAATGTATATATGCCTTAAAAAAATTACAACGCTTCAAGATGTGTATCCTGAATATGTAATTGCCAAAACAAGATTAGTGTAACTTGTAAACCAACATAGTATACCCAAGACAAGGTTAACTGAATGAAAGCAATAGGAAAACTGTTTTGATTGTGGTATTTTAAAATTCTCACAGCTATCAAATGCTGATGGGCGGCTATCTCCAGAAGTCACCAATATATGAAACATGGACTGTAAATTGCACATAATTTGTACCAAATATAATCACAAATCTTCCCATCCGTGTAAATCGCAACACCAGTCTGTATCGTTCATGTCCAAAACAATACTATGATATTTTGGACTAGTTTTGGCTGATCTTGTTGAGGCTTTATAAGCTGACGAATGCACAGGATTCAATAACATGCCCTGTGCCCATCCTATAACAAAGCATAAACCAGAAATTAAGTAGCAGTTCGTTAGAAGAAACAAATTCCATGCCATTTGCTAAATTTCTCTGCTAAAATAAAATACATGGCAAAGTGCACACCTCCCCTATTTGAACAAAACAAATGAATAGAATCATAATGGGGATCGATCATGTATTCATGTATAATATACCTTAGTATGTCCTCGTCTATTCATCAAGGCTTCCCAAAATTGGTTCAACAATATGGATTCAAAACAAGCAATATGCATATTATGAAAGGATTATACTCTCAACTGTATACTTCAAAGAATACAAACAATAGTTTGAAATTGTGTTGGAAAGGGGATTTGCCTTCGTGAGATGCATTCCGTAGCACGTGCTCATCACTGCCGCGCCCTGGTTTGTCAGCCCGCAAGCCATCACGCCAGTGGCCACGCCGGCGTCTCCCTGATTTGCACTGCCCTTGCCTATCGATGTGCATGCAGGCCCACGTCACAATACACCATGCCCCCATTGCACCTCACCTGCTCTTGCCGCGCCAAGTCAGCGGGAGGCATGGACGACGGGTGGAATTATGGGATCCAGGAAGAAGGAGATGCAATGCCAGATGATGAAGGCGGCTAGGGTTTGGACGCAGGAAATAGGAAGGGCAAATGATCTTGTTTCGCGAGGAGAGAAGGAGACCGGGGAAATCGCGAGGGCGATCACATGAGGAAATGGCGGAAGTGGCAGTCGAGTTGGGGAAGGGTAAACACGCAGTCGAGAGAATAAATCATGGCCCCACGTGGCTGCATGGAAGCGGAATGGATCCTGAGAATAGGGGGAGACGACGTACCAACATCACTGCCAACTCCTTTTATATTAGTAAAGATATATACCTGCATAAATTGGAAATTTTCTGGTCTGTTATTTTTGTCAGCTGGTCTAATTCATATGTTATGTTAAAAAAATTAGGTTACCGTTTAGAGTTGTAGTAAAATGTATACATGTCTGTGGTAGGAACATGTGGTATGCTATTGCTATCTGCTGTTTACCTTGAATTAACCTATCTTTCATTTGGTCTCCTAAAGGACCTAAACTATCTATTTTCCATGTTTCAGATCCAGAAGTATGTGGAAGGTCTTTGCTGGGTTATGAGATACTACTATCAAGGTGTTTGTTCATGGCTGTGGTAGGTAATTATTGACCATCGTCTGTGAGGATGTGTAACTACTGTTCTTTCTCGTGGTAGAGGACACATCACTTGATCTTTCTGCAAGTCTTCTTCGCTATTTCTGGCCTAAAAATTATCTCTACTTCTTTGGATGAGGCTTGTTAAGGATTCTTAACTCCGTAAACATACTGAAGCAACCTATTGCCTATCTATTGATTTGACGATGGAGATTCTCAATTATCTGATTAGTTATAGCAACACATCGACATGATCAAAATTTTAAATCTTACCAGAATCAAAACGTTGCCATTTGATACAATATTGTTCTGTAACTTGGTGTAAATCAATTGATTCTTGTTCAATTGCCAATCATGAAATCCAAATGATACTCCTGTGTGATGACGTCAAGAACTTCTGTTATTTGTCTGCTGCGCAACTTATGCTGCAGCTGTAGAATCCCCAGTAGGCACTACAGATAGATATGGTTCTAGCAGGTTCTAGTATAGTGATCGCTTTGCTAATAGTTAATCCCTGATACTTGTGGTGTTGATAACAACATACAGATGCCAAAGGTCATAGTTATTAAATCAGTCATGTTGTCAGAAATGATTTCCACCTTTCTCATGTCAACATGCGTACCTGATTGGTCCTGATCAGTTGTATATAGCAATTACGCAGTTAGGCAGACAAAGCTTCTCAGTAGCACTTTCTTGTGTTTGGTATCAACTATCAATTTGAGTTTTTTCATGCGTGACAGGTTCTATCCATACCATTATGCGCCCTTTGCATCTGATTTGAAAGGCTTGGCTGAATTGGAGATTACCTTTTTCTTGGGTCAACATTTCAAGCCATTTGATCAACTAGTGGGAACACTGCCAGCTGCTAGGTTTGTTATTCCCTATGCTATTGAATGTGTTCCTTATTCGGATTCGAAGAGTGACAAATATGTAAGGTTATTAAGGCGGTAAGGCGAGGCGAGGCGACCCACCCCCTCATACCTTTTAAGCGGTAAGGCGCGAGGCGAGGCGACGCCTTACACATCCTAAGGCGCTAAGGGGCAGCAAATAAAATGAACATTTTAGCAGCATATATGTACCTTATTGTCAATTCTTGAGCCCATGTTGCACCTATCCCCCATTCCAATTGCTCTTCTCCCATGTAGCATCCATCTCCCTTGTCCCCTTGCAAGTTTTCAACATATAGATTGTTACAAATGTAATAGATACAAATTGTATTCTAATTAATTGAGTAAATACAGATTGAGTGACATACTGAGTTACTGACATACCTTGTTGACAATCTCTCCTCTCTTCTCTTCTATTTTCCCATGCAACAAGCCACATGAATAATGAGCAACATAAGTTCACAATAACAATTAAGTGAATCCGAGATTAAATATGAGCGACATAACAAATTAGCAAGCACGATGTAACCGACATAAGTCCACACAAATAATATATGTTGTTCCTTATTCCCTATGCCATTATTCAACTAATGGGAACACTGCCAGCTGCTAGGTTTGTTATTCCCTATGCTACTGAATGTGTTCCTTATTCGGATTCGAAGAGTGACAAATATGTAAGGTTATTAAGGCGTAAGGCGAGGCGAGGCGACCCACCCCCTCATACCTTTTAAGCGGTAAGGCGCGAGACGAGGCGACGCCTTACACATCCTAAGGCGCTAAGGGGCAGCAAATAAAATGAACATTTCAGCAGCATATATGTACCTTGTTGTCAATCCTTGAGCCCATGTTGCACCTATCCCCCATTCCAATTGCTCTTCTCCCATGTAGCATCCATCTCCCTTGTCTCCTTGCAAGTTTTCAGCATATAGATTGTTACAAATGTACTATATACAAATTGTATTCTAATTAATTGAGTTAATACGAATTGAGTGACATACCTTGTTGACAATCTCTCCTCTCTTCTCTTCTATTTTCCTATGCAACAAGCCACATGAATAATGAGCAACATAAGTTCACAATAACAATTAAGTGAATCCGAGATTAAATATGAGCGACATAACAAATTAGCAAGCACGACGTAACCGACATAAGTCCACACAAATAATATATGTGATAAGTCCACAAGCTTAGAGTAGTCTAATGGAATAATAGTAGTCCACAACACAAAAGTAGCATAGTTCATAATCCAACTCTCTTATCTCTCAATATCTATCGTCGAACTCATTGGGCTTGCTAGTAGAATCCATGTTTTGTCCACCATCTTCGGTAGCATCGGGAGCTTCATCACAATCGGTCACATCCGCATCATCATGTGGATCTTCTTCCTCATCTTCTTCATTGCCCGAATCCGAGTGTTGCTCTTGCTCATCTAAGCCATCTTCTTCAACCATTATTGTTGTAGATCTTGCACGCCTTTAGTAGGTCATAGTTTCACCATGACTATGCCTATTAGCTTGCCTTGGAAGATTGCGACCTTGAAGCGAGCGTGATGCGCCAATGACTTCATCATCATCCCATGTAAGGTCACACCCACGAGAACCTTGAGATGGTGCAGCCAATGAGTCAGTCCATTCATTGTCCCAATCAAATTCCTCAATGACCAAAGGGTCATAATTTTTGCCCGCTTCCTCCCGCTTCATTTGAAACCTAGTTTCCATCTTCCGGTTGTAGGCAACAAAGACCAAATCATTTAATCTCTTATGTAGTAACCGCTTCCTTTTCTTTGTATGGAGCTACAAAAGCACAAATGGCAAGCAAAACAAATGAAATGAATAAATAACTTGTTGAAATTAATAAGCACATATAAGCTACAAATTACATGTAAGCAATGTGCAGCACAAGGACTCCAAAACAGTGTAGGAATTCTGTGGTAGTATTGGGACACATAACCACATCTGAATAGCCACCCGCAAGATGCTCCTTCAGCCTTTTAATTCCTCCCGTACTTGGGGTGCTACAAAGGATACACATCACCTTATCTCGGTTGCCAATTTCTGGCCAATAGCCATATTTCCATCCCGGATCATTAGACTTCGCCTTCCGTTTTAGATCGGTCTTTGGATCATACACGGCCTCAGAGGATGCAGTACTTGTACTTGCATTTGTATTTGTCATTTTTTCTGTTTCTGCATTACAAAGAATAAAAGAAATATTATATGACAGTTAACTAGCAGGGAGCACTGCAGCAGAGCGAACCAATGACGACACAACACACAGAGCGAGCGGCGAGCCAAGAACTGCTGACCGAGCGGCAAATTAAAAACACCGGTAAACGACAGCAGCAGCGCTCACGGCTCATCACTCAGTTCTCGCCTGTCGGCCTCTCGCTTCGCTCGCTCGCTCCCCCTCCGAGCATATGCGGCGGCGACATCGATGTCCCCAGCGGCGTCGGCGACGCCCCCTCCTCTCCCCTCCCTCCCATCCAAGTAGGGGCGTCGACGACCCTTCCCTCCTCTCCTTCCTCCCAACCAAGCGGCGGCGACGACCCAACGATCTGCGGCGACCTCCTCCCTCCCCGGTAGCCGTGGCAGAGGCACGGATCATCTCGCGCCCCAGCCAGCCGGGGCCGGAGAGACGCGACGGATCCGCGCCTCTTTGGCGTCGGCTACTGCTGGCGATTGGAGGAGGAGGGGAGGAGGGAGTACCTTGGTCAGCGACGGGGAGGGAGGCGTCGCCGAGACGGGATCTGCGAGATGGAGGTGCCGCTGCACCGCCGAGACGGGATCTGCGAGATGGAGGCGCCGCCGAGAGACCGGAGCGGCGAGATGGAGGAGCCGCTGGCCGCCACCAAGGTTTCAGGTACTTCGCCGCCTAGGGTTTCTTTCTCGAGATCTCTTTTTTCTGGTTCAGCCACCGGCCCACCGCCTAGGGTTCGCTCGGGTTCACACCTTTATTTGGGCGCGGCCGTCACTTCCATGCGTATGGTGTCTCCTTGAGCCTTCCCGACGCCATACGCCGCCTAATCGTCGCCTCAGCGATGCCTTGGTGCTGAGGCGGACGACATACATGTGCAGGGCAAGGCGGTGGCGACGCCTTACCGCTTAGGCGACGCCTTAATAAGCATGCAAATATGATTGGTTGTAAGATGAAATTCACTATTTATTCTTCTGTAGCTCCAATGCATTGCCGAAGTACTATGGGGATTTGATGACTGATCCAAATTCGCCATTGAAGTCTTTCTATCCTAAAGGTACCACCATCTCTTATCTAACGACTAATGCAGAGTGAAAATGCTGAAAATTATAAAATATTTCAAGTAGAGTTAAGGATATAACATAGGCCCTTTTTCTCAGGACTTCATGCATAGGATGGTACTGCGTATATGTAAAATCTTTACTCATTCCATCAGTCCATGATGCCTTCCCATTTCAACTGCAGATTTTGAGATAGACATGAACGGAAAACGTTTTGCATGGCAGGTAATGCAATGGATGGATTAATTATTTTTTGCTCCAGGCAACTGATTCAATTATTGCATGAAGGTTCATTTATATTGTTTTGTTCTATCCAGGGTATTGCAAAATTGCCTTTTATTGATGAAAGATCTCTGCTTGCGGAGACACAGAAACTTG
>JAYGGG010000039.1:0-29050 GCA_036346245.1 Bonia amplexicaulis | reverse complement strand
GTCCCTCCTGCGGTTTTTATTTACGTACAGGTCCTCGTTTTTCCAAAAACCCTTTACCTTCCTCGAAATTACACATATGCCCTTGGATTTTTTTTAAATAATTCCTCGCGATTACGATTGCGGCGGCGTGGCGCCGCCCTCGAGGCTAGTATTACATATACATGCTGGCTAGGGTGTTTTTGTGGATTTTTCATTGTGGTTAATTTCTGGAATTTGATTAGTGAGTGGGGAATCTGGGGATCACGACCTTTCAGATTGAGTAGTAACATATTTTCCATAAATTTTAAAATTTATTTCAGTGCACATATTATCTGGACATAAAAATTTATGTGAGCATTAATTACAACGTCAGCACTCCGCATGCTTCCTCTATAGTACTACTCAGTCCGCATTCCCATGAAGCATACCCGTTCTTAGACTGCGGTTTATAATTTTTATCTATTTTATAAAAGTGAATATAAAGTAAAAAAACTTATATGTAATTTTAGCTGATATAAATGAAATCGTTATAGTGTACACTACAATTAACTTGTATGTATCGCCTTAAAAATACGCTCTGGTTGGAAGCTAATTACTATAATTTTTAAAAACTAAAAAGTAGTTTTTAGAAGCAAAAAGAAAAAGACTCTGCAATAATGCTACTGTTTGTCTGTGTTAGTTAGTGACAAAACAAGTCACACGTACACATGGTGACGTGTGACATGTCACGCTACGATGGTTTTTTGTGTCAAATAATATGTATAGTTAATCTTTTAAAATTTTGATAATAATTTACATAAAAATATTTAGATTTACCATGTGAAAAAATATTATTTGATTGGCCATCAAAAATATTTCTATATCATTGTAATTTTAATAGTTTTTACTAGAATATAACTAAAAAAATAATGATCAAAAGTATGTATTAAAGATTGTGTTGATGTCTAAAACGATAAGTAGAAAATATCGGTGATGGTATATTATACGGTGACCAATTTGAAGCTATTAGTTTGGCGAAGAAATTGACATGTGATTGTCACTGGCTTAATTATACCTCATATGGCTTGTTTAGTTACAAACTGAACGGACTTGTGGTTCCTGAAACGATGACTGCACTCGGTTTGCCCCTCCGCACCGTTGATGAGGTTTATTAGTTGCTTAAATACAATCAATCAGAGAACTGGTGTGTCAACATTGCGCAATATTTTGGACAAAACTAAGCAACCGACAAATTGTACATCTTCGGTTCTCAGGAAAATTATTTTGCATCTACATATATATTATAGTTAGAAGCTTCGTTGACATAGATGATAGATCTAATGATTTTGCAAATTTTGTTTTTGACCTAGGATGATTTTTCACACCCTCTGCTAAGCCAGGCTAACCCATCTGGCCACGTTTGTTTTCTTCTTTAAGTTCTTCAAACTAACCTTTTGTTTACAAAATATCAGGATTTTTTTTTACACAATAGCAATATTCCAGTTCCAGTAAGGAAGAGAAGGGCTCTTGGACTAAAATACCCTTTTGAATTACTGTTACTTTTTTTAGGGATCAAATTATAGTTACTTGATATAGAGGCCTCCTCTCTCCTAGTATTGTCAAATGTCCAATCAAAAGCAATTATGTGGCGCATCGACAGGACATGAAGTAGTTTACTGGCAGTGGTTTCATTTTACCGGCCATGGAATAACTTTCAGCTCTAGTTTTCATGTAATTCTTACTACATGGTAAGTAATGAACATCACTTTATAGTTTATACTGCAGTAGAATGGTAAATACTCTTTTGAAATTTTTGTGATCATAATTGAACTGCGAAACAGTGATGAATGCTGAACAGCATGCGTGATGATTACTAATATTGTTTTCAACACTTTACAATGCCTGCTCCCACTAACATAAAATGATAATATGTATTCTCTAATAATTAAAATAATTTATGCTATTAAAAACAGCATGCACAATAATTATGGCTCAAAGACAATGTTCCAATAATCTCGTATCTCGGAGTAGCATATCTACCTGTTCAAGAAGTGCATGTCGTAGACTTGCAAAATCATGAACTTCATTCTTTGATTCCAAAAACATGTTTGCTGCCATCACAAACAAGTTCAAACCATAAGGCAAATAGGCATGTATATTGCCACATGTCCATGAAACAACATGTATTCTTATTCAACAATACCTGTAGCATCAGTTTCAAGCCAAGTTGGTCCTGTCTGCACTCCAGCAATGTTTTGCAGTGTGTTGTTTGAGATCATATCATGATTACCGTTGTATGAGCCAGCCAACAACTGAGAGCCTCTGCTTGAACCAAGACCTGAAACAGGCAAATTAGTCGTCTTGTATCTCCCTCTCGGAGTATCCAGGGATACGTGTTCCCGACCAGCTGAGGATGAAACTATATCATCTGTGAGTATAGCTGAATGAGATCGATATGCACTGTTTGGCAGACCAAAAGCTTCTTTGTTATAGTTCGCAAGACCATTTTGAGCATATGATGCTGGTGATGGAGGACTTGAATGTCCAAATGACAGTGACCTGAGATTCTTATTGAGTCGTCCATCAACTTTATTCTGCTATTGAACATATGATGATATTAAACAAATGTTTGAAGCAGACTTCATGCACGTAAACATATATAGTAGCCATTGCCATAGATCATGTCCAAATGTAAGTAAAATAATATCATCGGCAAATATGGCACATGCAGTTTTGTTAGCCCATAGGCAGATCAGAGAAAGAGGCATTTGATTATAGACATGGCCATGATAGGCCACAAATGGTGTTTGTAAGCAAGGTTTCTTAAAACTACAGTGAATAAATTAGTGGAGTTTTTGTCAAGAGATTAATCTGATCGGAAATCAATGAAAAAAAGTTCAGTACTTTCTAGGGTATACACTAATTTGATTGATTCGAACTAATAGTGAATGATACCTAAACAGATAACCAACAGTAAGATATATCATATATGAGTTATCACTTATCAATCAGTTTCTACAATGGAGTGGCTCCACAAATAACCAATAACCAGTGACTCGTCATAGTCACTATAGAAGCCCTCCTAGTTTGTAGTCTTCATAGATAGTTCGTAGTCTTCATAGAAAGTTGAATGAAAATGCAAGTGATATTTTCAGATCCAACACAACATTGTTTGCTGAGAGCCTGAGAGTAATACATCAGTTGCACAGTAGAAGAGCAGATTCAGCATAGATAATAATTAAGCTGTCTAATAACACGATAATTTTTTAATCAGTGCCTTTGAGTAGCTTGTATCTTAAGAGAAAGTGTCTATTAATGGGTTGTACATTAGGACAATCAGACTTGCTCAAATAACTGTCTACAAAGTTTATAATTATCTTTAACATCAGACTTACTCAAATAACTATCTACAAAGTTTAAACTTATCTTTAACATCAGAATTACTCAAATAACTGTATTGAGTTTGGGTGAATTGGTTGGTGCATAAAACTCAAAACTTCAACACTGTCCAGTGTCCACAAAGTTTATACTGATCTTTAACATCAGACTTACTCAAATAACTTGTACAGAAGAAAGCCTCCTATTTTATAATCGTTTCAGTAGACAGTTTATTACAGGTACCACAGTAGGCTAGTTTCTGTAGCAAGTCCGTGAAAGACAAGAAGTCCCCAGTGCTTGTCACTAGTTTCAAAACCAAACTGAATATATGTTCCTGATTAGGGAGTAAAAATCCCAAGTCCCAACTATATAAACCAAAGGCCAAAGACAAAACAAGGAATGTCTCTACATGCAAAACTTGACAGTTTAATTGAGAAGAAAAGCATACAACTTTCAAAAAGAATAACTTGAGATGAATATCATGGGGGACAAATGAAGACAGACCTCTAGCTGACTCATGATGTCCATAGTTGAGCTAAAGCTACACCGGTTTCCGTAATAAGGATCAGTAAGGTTTTGCAATGAAGCTCCTGAAAAATTAAGGGAAAGTTAGGGTTCACAGAGCCCCCTTCAGTAAAGAAAATTACACCCATCAAATCAACACTATACCAATGCTAGAATCTCCATTGTAGTGATTGGAATCCCTTCTGTTTGTGCTGTATTGTCCACCATTTCTTACAGTCTTTACCCATGGAGCAGCATTTGGGCTCATAGTACTTGCAGTTGGACTCGTAATAGTAGCTTGCGAGTGTTCTTCTACATAAGTTGGGCAAGGAAATTCAATCTTCGCATGTGTACTCAGTGTGTCCCTAATAAAAGGAGAAGCACGGTGATGCATACTCGATGTCTGGTTTGGAGAAAATATTGAAGCACCAATGCCATCATTTATTGACAAGCCCGTTAGTGAAAGACTGTCAGGTCCAGGAGTCTCATCCTGTCCCAGAACTTTGAAATCAGGGGTAATATCATCTGGAAGCTGTTGTTGCCAATACCGATGCGCTTCTTCATCTGGGTTACTTGGTATAATGGACTCTGGTTGGTCTGCACTAGTGTCTTTGGAGGACCCTGAGACAGCAATCCTGGTTGTGTCTGGTCTGTTTGAAGCATCATTGACAGATCTAAGGGATGAAGGAACAAATTCCTCTGCATTTGGATTTAATGCAGTGGTCCTGTTTATCAAACTTAATTTTCTCTCTTCAACCGACATACTGCTGATGAGTGATGAGCAGATGCAGCTCTTCTCCAGAATTCTAAAATTGACACGAACAGCACTGAACACCTAGGGGCAAAACTTTTTCTGGAGATGTTCTTCGAGTCTTATCAGATAGAATTGCACAAGGTAGAGTTAGATTTCTGAAAATGCAAAATTAACAAAAGCACAAATTGTTCTGCAATAAAGAAAGAAATGACCGTAACTACTACATTTATGTGGAACTCACAACTTATTCACCACATCACAATGAAGAAAACTCAGGACCACAACTTCTGTAAATGTGATTTTGCACAAAGAATGCATGCATTGCACAACACAAACTCTGAGGTTTCTATTATTAGATATTTAATTCAACCATATAAATGGTGATTAGATTAGACAAACTGGCATTCTTATACAATATGGAAGAATCAACATGGAAATCCCTAGTGTTTTCCAAAAAATAGTTGGTACATTCTAGCATGACTGATAAAATGTTATGGAACATTTACATGGCATATCAATCTGGGCCATGGAGATTGCACATGGTTAGCAAGATCAAACAATCAGAAGTTAAAGAAAATAGCTATCCAATAAGCTGTAAATCCAACATAGCAAGAGGAATGCATGGAAGAGAATTGGGACATGTCAAAAGCTCCATGACACACAGAAATTGGCTTCTTCTCATTTTTCTGTTAGCTAAAAATGGAGGTGCTAACCTCCAAAAAAAAATCTTAGAAGTTCACGTCAGTGCATAACAAAGTGGACATACCAGGATAACATCCAAGTAGAAGCAAAACCAGACCCATTGCCAAAAGAGAGTACGCTGATGAGCTAAAAGTCCATAATAACTCCAGATGGATTTCACAATAAGCATGGATGCAGTGTGCACATTTGATACTTTCGATACAAATACAAAAGTACCAGAGTTAGAAGCATTGTCTCATGGGGGGATCCAATTATGAGTGAAAGCTTCTAATTGTAGCACTGTTGCGTGGGGCATCCAATAAATGGAAAAGGCTGGCAGTTTTAAGTATAAAATAACCAAATGTGTGATCGTTTAATCATTGAACAACCCCTGAGAGAAGGAAATGTGTGCCCATTAAACTCCTCATATCGTTCTAAAGTACCAGAAGGATCATACTACCATCATCACCATGCAGCAGACAATGATTTAAGTAAAATAGCTCTTCTAATCAACAGAAAAGATTTTTTTAGACCAATCAACGGAAAATGTTTACCAGGATCACACTACCATCATCACCGTGCAGTTGACCATGATTTAAGAAAAATAGCTCTTCTAATCAACGGAAAATGTTTTGCACCACCAACTACGTCAGAAACATCCAGAAGCAGAATTACACGATGCATTGTAATAGGAAAACAACGAAACATCTAAAACCAGCAACCTTAATTACTCTATAGACCAGCACAAATCCAACCCAACAAACTCCCCTGCACCAACACATCCAAAAGCATCTAGAACTAAGCTAGAAAAGGCTAAAGGCATCAGTTTTAATCCGCAGCCGAACGATCACGATCGAACTAATACGGTGCTTCCATGAGGAAGTCGAACTAGGCAAGTAGAATTAGGAACTCGAACGTAAAAGCAAGTACCAGAATTAATGAATTCAGGAGGCTTAATCCCCAAGTCCACAAGTGAAGACAACGCACGCACACCAACTGAACCCAATCATTGTAATACCCAGTTTGATGCAACAGAAATCACCTAGAGAGACGCGTGTGCAGCATTTGACGACTTGAAATTAACGAAATCGAGCACCAAAATAGATTAATTTAGCAGCTTTATTAATCAATCCACAAAACCCCATGCGCAAACCGAGCACACGAAGCCCAATTCAATGCATCGATAAGCATCTCGAAGGATCTAGAAACATCGCGACCTTCACCTTTCACGAGATCGACGAGCAGGTGGTGCACGGAGGAGGCCCAGCCCACACGACGCCGGCCTTTCTCGAAGATTCTACTCCGTACAAGCTCCGCCTCCACCTACCACTCCGCCAACGCGGAGCGCATCTGCAAAAGGTAAAATTCTAGAAAGATTCGACGACTCCAGAAGCTTCTAGAAGGACTGGAGATCTCACCTTCGCCTTCCCTCCTCTCGTCTCCTCTCCTCTGCTCTTCCCTTCCCTTCTCTCCTCTCACAGGGTTTTTTCCCCCGTGATTTTTTTAGCTCTCCCTAACACTCTTGTTCGCTGGGTTGACTCGTAGCCTTGTATCCCACGGGCTCCTCCCATCCCTCCGATTCAGAACCCAGCGCGCATCCGACCGTTCGTTTCCGTGGGGTACCTTGGGAGCTACCAACTGTGGCCGAATGACATGTGGGGCCTCACGAGAGATGGCGTCTCCTGTGCCGTGTTTGTTTGTCCCGTGAGGGAAGCCGTGGGCCCGCCCGTCGATGTGATGGCCCCGGGGACCACGGGCGGGGTGGGTGACAGATGTCTTACTGAGTCGTGGGTCCGATCTCGCTAGGACCCGCGTGTCATGGGTTATGGAGTGCGTGGGGCCTGGTGATCTCTTGCGTTAGGAGCAGCGTCGCGCTCTCTTCGAGGTGCGAATCAGGGCCGTGCGTTTGTTTTTGCGGTGGCTGATGTACGTAGATAGAAAATAAATAGCAGTTATCGGAAGAAATGACTTTTAGAGCAGTATAAAATCGGTGGATAAAACGAGAGAAATATGTATGTGAGAGCGGGTGAAAGAAGTGAGGTGTGATGTTTATGATCTTTTAATTTATCTATAAAGCATGATGAGAATGAGAGAAGTAAAAAAAAGCCGTTTTAAGAAATCAAATATTTATATTAAGTCTTAGTTTTTTTGAATATAAGTTAGATACATAAATTAATAGCTAACGGGTCTCCCTGGCCCTGTACTTTTGTACCGAATGATTCTTGGTTGCATGGGATTTTGTGGTCCACGGTGCGTCTCTGCGGTGAGGACAAACAGACAAAACTAATTGCTTCGATGGGATTAGAGAGATTCAGGCTTCAGAGGGGTACAATTCGTAGCTTTATCTTAGTATTTTCTTAGTTCCTTTAATTTCACATCATATAACCTATTAATAATATAACAGTTATTTAGCATGAGGTTATTTACATATAGAGAAGATTTTTACCCACCTAGTAACGTACGGAGGACCGTACACTCTTGTCACTCAGGATATTACACCCGATTTATGGCTATATAGTCTAGAACAGCGTTGTGCCTGACTATTCTTGTATAACAGGGTATATGGGAGTAATCTCCAGTGCCATTGTCATTACTTGCTAAATAACGATTATCCTTAATTGTATTGTTCCTGTTACCTTTATCTCTAGTTGTTATCAGTGCTTCCAATTAACTAACTAATAAAGAAAATAATAGTTACATGCTTCCTACATATAAGGAGATTTTCCATCCACAGGAGCGTATGGGGGGTAGACTCTCTATTACAGGATATTACACCCCGTCTGCGGTTATACAGTCGAGGACAAAGATGTGCCTGACTATTCTCGTATAACCGAGTATATGGGAGGCAATCGTCGGTGCCTTTGCCATATTTTGCTAAATAACAATTACCTTAGTTCCACATTTCTGTTATCTCCATCCCCAATAGGTATCAATGTTTCTGGTAACCTAGTTTCATTGTAATTAACATGTGTCAATTACTTACTTGCATTATTTGTCATTTAATTATCGTGTTGCGGCCGTTGTTGGGTACTTGCTGAGATTTTCAAATCTCACGCTTGCTCTTTTCATTCTCAGGAAAAAGACCAGTGGAGTGATAACATCATGTATGTGTGAGAGCACTCGAGTTTTCAGTACAGTGGCTTGCCACTAGTTATGTCATTTTATTTGTTCCTCTTTTAGTTAGAAGTGGACCGGTCCCATGTTCAAACATTTATTTCAGCTTCCGTTGGTTCTCTATTAAAATACTTTTAAAGTTTTAATTCCTTGCGATTTCTATTGTTGCTGTTATTCTTTATTTTAGCGATGACATTTCATAGTAGTATCTTATATTGGTATGTGAGGTGCTATAGCAGGGGCGCTACACGTCGCCCAGGCAGCATATAGGAGCTTCCCTAATTGCTTTTCTTTGGCGGCATTGGCCCAAGGATCGAGCTATCTCACGCAGGCCTAGTGCATACGGCAGCACGCTACTTCTTCTTTCTTCCTCGTCGAGATAGGTAGACGTTAGAGCTCCTAGGCCATGGCAAAAGGGGAGGGAGTCTGGCCAGTAGGGCAGCTTATGCGGCCACCCAAGCTCGCACAAATGTTGAGTCTACCTCTAGGTTGAGGCTAGGGTTCATTGGAGTTAGAGAGGATGACCGGTGTCCAAGTATAGAGGCAATGGAGACATCGGTGGTGGGCGGACGGTGATGGTGCCCTGGCTATTGAATCAGAGGAGGGCAATGGATGAGGTACCATTACAAAGCAACCTACCGTTTTGCAGGATACTTCTGCAATTTCCTTTGGTGCATGGTCAAAAGAGCTAATTGCATACATAGAGGTGTGTATGATCAAATCGCGGATTGTCTCGCTGAGCTCTATCTTGGATCTTTACTATTTGGGTGTTGAAGCCATGTAGCTGTCTCCTCTGGCTTTAAATAAGCGTTAGAGCTATATTATTTGAATGGTACGAATATTTGGACGGTAACTTATATTGCTCTTCGTTAGTCTTTTAGTTGACGTCTATAAACTTGCTAAAAATCATGTAATTCTACGGAACATTTGAGGCAAGTTGTTAGTTGTTACACATGGCTCTTGGGAGTTCCTAGATTCAGAGAAGAGACCCAGCTTTCCTGAACAGAAAGTGCCTCCGGCTCAAACGGGCCTCAAAGTCGCCACAATTTGGCAATCAATTAGCTAGACAAACACACCTTAGGGTCTGTTTGTTTCGAACTTCACAAACATCCGAAAATAATCAGATCCAACTAGTAGTACTTTAGTAGTACTTTCGTTAGGTTAATTAAATTAGCACTAACACCGCACTAGTTAAATTGACGATGCAGCACGTGCATTGAACACTTGACACACACGCAAAGTGGGCTACAGCCTACAGCACAGTTCATATTACCTGGCGAATTCTGACTGGCTGTCTCCTAATCTGCCGCTAGCGCAGTAGGCATCCCAAAACCTGGAATAACAGTATGGGAACATGAGATCAAGCGAGCGGTGCATTGGACAGGTGGGGCTGAAGCTGTCCAGATTAGCAGTGGAATGCAAGCGTATGATCCATTCTTTTTTGGCTTTCGGTTCTGATTTTTTTCAGAAACTAAAGTTAGTAGAACGTTTTGTTAAGTGGATTTGAGAAATCGTTTCTCTAAATAATTTTTTTTTGAGTCTATCGGTATATGTATTATCTATATCAACATTCCTATTATTCGTCACTGACTTAAAAAACATAATAAAAATTATCAATCATAGTCCAAAATTAAAGGAACTATGCATAATGCGGTGGTGCCGAGCATATACTGTCTCCGGGGCTGGCATCTGATGCCAGCTGATACCCTGACGTGGCACCACCAGCTGGTGCTCCCACTGTAGGTACGCCTATAGGTACCCTTCCTTGATTTGTACACAGAAACTCACCAAATAAACACCAAGTGATCGAGTCATCGAGGTAGACTAAGATTTTATCACATCTCAGACTAGAAAGAATCAGATGCTATTATTATCTAAACTACAAAGAAAAATTACGTACTTGATTTACTTAGACTTACTTGAATTTTATACTAATAAATATCGCATGTCTTGAACTAGAGTCTAGACTGCCTCATGTATGAATCCGCCCTACTTGTGATGGCACATAATAAGGCGACAATTTGATCTTTATATGATTCCTCTAATAGTAATACAGTGCTCCTAAACACATCAGGTCTTTATATGATTTCTGGTATAATCTCGTACTGTATTTCGGTAGCACAACTACACAAAGAAGGGAGAAAAGTCTAAGATCTATGGTTGAGTAGTTGAACCTTTTCAAGCTAGCTAGTAGCTTTACCGGGGCATGCCATTTTGCAGTTGTTGTTTTATGTAAGTCTGTACTTGCCAACAAATTCATGAGGTTCTAGTATTAATGCAACGGGGAGGACATTGATGTCACTTGAACGCCAGCAAGTGGTAGATCTAGAAAGTAATCGGTGGAGATCTAGAAGTAATCAATCGAGGTCACCACACATATCTTCGTCATCGGACTAGCGGCGTGCACGCGTATGCATGCGTCGTGAGTCTTGCTAAGGTAGGCTAAAGCTATGCCCCGCCCCACTCTGATGTTGGGTCAAGGTACAGTTTTAACTTACCTCATCAAACCTCCGATGGGCTGTGCTCTGTTGGACTTCTAGCTTGAACTTTTGCGCTGTGGAGGTTTATTTTTACACTATAATTATTGTTAATTTTTTAGTATAATTAATTTTTTAAAAAAGTTATGTCACGGACAATAGAAATAAATAAGATAATGAAAATATATATAAAGAGCCAAATCAGAGAAAAAACGAAACTAAAAAATTTAGAAACTAAAAGAAGCACAGCCAAATCCCACCTCAATGATTTGCCTGCGGGGCCCACTTCAACCACGTCCCACCCGCTCCTCCCGCCCTTTTAACCCACGCTACACACTACACGTCTTACAGAACAAGCTGCTCCACCAATCGGAGCTCCTTCAATGTCTTCCTCCTCGTCGTCCTCCTGGACGATCCACCGCCCCTCCCCCTCCTCCTCGCCGCCGGCGAATAGCGCCTCCTCTCCCTCCTCCCTTACCGGCCTGATCCAAACCCGAAGAGCATAAAGAAACAGTATCCAATTCTCTGCAGACAGCGTCTGCTCGCGCAGGCTCTTTTATTGGTTCTTTGGACTCCTCAAGATCCGAGAAGGGCTCCACATCGACATGTCGGCGGCGGCGGCTGGACAGGAGGCCGCGCCGGCCATCGCGGCTGCGCCGGCTGCGTCGGCGGAGGTGGAGTGGGCGGTCTGCGCGTGCTGCGGGCTGAGGGAGGAGTGCACGCCGGCGTACGCGGCCGGTGTGCGCGCGCAGTACGGAGGGCGGTGGCTGTGCAGGCTCTGCGGCGATGCTGTGGGCGATGAGCTCGCCGCTGCCGGCGAGGGAGGGGGATCAGTACTGGCGGAGGCGGCTATCGCGAGGCACGCCGCCTTCTGCCGGGCGCTCGGCTGCCGGTCGCCGGCAGCGGCCGAGCGGCTCATTGCAGCAGTGCGGCGGCTGCTTCGCACCGAGAGCGGGAAGAAGGAGAAGGCGGCCGTGGTGGTGCTGGAGTTCGACGAGGCCTGAGACAGATCGAAGATTTGTTGTTCTAGGCGCTAGCTAGAGCTAGTCTCTGTTGGAACTAATCTTATTATTGTGCGTAATCGGTATGTTCAAGTACTCGTGTGTTCAACACTATATAATCGTAACGAATACTCGTGTGTTGAGTACTGTGTGGTCGTAGTCGAGTATTCGTATGTTGAGTATTGTGTGGTCGTGTCGAGTGCTCGGTGTTCGAGTACTCCGTGGTCGACAGGATATGGTGGAAGGACTCGAAGAAGAACCCGAACAGGACCCGAAGGATTGTGTGTGGTCGTAGACTGGGCCAGATAGTAGTTAGTCCGTATGTGACTGATCATGTCCACTAATCCGAGTGTGATGGTTAGTGGAGCAAGTCGTACGGGTAGTGGGGAGTGTGCGAGTCGTGGAGATCGTGGTCGAAAGAATTGGGTAGTTTTAGCCTGTACACTTGTAATCAGAGTCTATAAATAAAATGAGAAAAGGGAAAAGCAAACGGTAGATTGACGCAGCGCAAACTCGTGTGTCTTGAGATCGAGAAGAGGTGTTCGTGTATGTTTTCGACCACCGTGTACGCGCGTCAGGTTCCGTCCCTAGGCCAACAATCTCCTCCTATTGATACTTCAATACTTTTCACAAATTTATATGCTTAATTTGGGCATCGATCCTGCAGTTTCTCCAGATTTGTGTAAGTTCAAAGACATTGGAAAACAACATTATGGAGAAAGGGGGAATTGATTTTGGATGCGTCTAGTAATTATCCAAATGTTTTATTTTAAATAATCATCTAAAATTATGACCCTTAAATTAAGATCCAACGACTCTCATCATTTCCCCTAACTATATAACCCCTAACCCTAACCCTGATTTGACCCCACTGCCTCCCACTCGACCCCACACCCTTCACGCCGCCCCCTCCTCTCGCTGGAGCAGCTCTGCCTCCCCGCCCCTCCTCCACCACTCATGGTGGCGTCCCGCCGCCTTGCTACGCCACCTCCTATCCTCCTCGCTGCACTGCCCCGCCCAACCTAATAGCCAATGTCTTCCGCCACCGTCACCTCCGACACCGCCCACCACCCTCCTACCCGCCCATCGCCCCACCGCTGGGCCACCACCGCCTCCCTCTATACCGGGGAACAGTGAAGCCTAGCCACGGGATAGGATTCTCCCCTCAGGTCGTCGGAAAGGAGGAAGAAGCGACCGTCGGCGAGGAGGAAGAATGGGTCGTCAGAGAGGATGAAGAAGCGATCGTCAAAGAGGAGGAAGAAGAGGTCGTTGGAGAAGAAGGTGGAGGTGGCGGTGCACGAATCTTCACTCACATTCAAAGGTGAGAAATTTGGATGATTGTTTGAAAGAAAATATTTGGGTGATATTTATCAAAATCCATTAATTTTATAACGAGAGATAGAAGATGGAAGAATTCCATTTTCGGTGTTCATGCTGTTTAATCCAGTTTTGACATTTTTTTGCATTCTTGATTTTATTTTCGACATAGCACTTTGGAAGATGAAAGATTCCAATCATTTCGGAGCAGGGAGGGAACTAGCGAGGGAGCATCTAAGATCGGTGCGTATTATAAGTTATTCGGTATTGTTTGGAATTTAGTGAAATCAAATTAATTCACTTTCAGATATGATTGTTCAGACTTTGTCAAAATTAGTATATAACTCCTATATTATAGCCGGCAGATTCTCTGGCCGGAGAGACGTGCCACGTCAGCAGTTTTGCAAAAAAGCCCGTACGTTTTTCGAAATAGCGTAAAGGTCATCCGTTCTCGCAAAAAGGTCCCTGTCAGATTTTTTTGCGGAAACCCCCCTCGGCTTCACCTGAATTGCGTATTATTTATCGGATAGCACTCCGCGATTTTCTAAAATTACATACGGATCCTCGTTTAGTTACGTATAGATCCTTACATGTCCTCGGTTTTTTGCGAAAAAGACATTTGGCTTTCTCGAAATTACACACGTGTGCTCGATTTTTTTAAGAAACTTCTCGCGAATTATCGTCCCTTTTGCTTCGATCCATACAGTAACTAGCGCGGTGTGTCACTGCGCTTACGCAGCTAGTATGATAGACAAGCTAGCATGATACACCGTTTTAATACTAGCTATCTATTCTGACCTTTTCTGAGCTTTACGTTGCTTTGTCACACACAATTCTGAAGTAGTAACAGATAATGCAGGATTGTTTAGACATCCAGAGCCACGAGGAGTAGTTGCTCACACCACACGTGTAGAACCTTTGCCAAATCATACAGGTATTTGCATGTAACAGTTTTTTTTCCCTATACGATAACATCATAGTGCAACTTGCAGGACCGAACCACTAGAGTGGAAAGCAAGAACTTGCAGAAGTGAACATTGCAATAAAGGTAAGTTAATACAAAATCGTACTGAAATTAAGGCAAGTTACTGATCGAGTAATATATATACACACACACGTACTTCCTACATACACACGCAATACTAATGATATACCTCAAGTTTTAGTAAGATTTGTTCTTATCTGTTGGCCTGCACAGGGGAAACTATGCATGTTCCTCGTAATTAATCTGTTTAATCAGAATTCAGGAGAGGTAAAATTAGCGAAGCCAACTTTTGTTCAGAAAGAAAATGAACTATAGAACCATCATCCCTTTTATTATTATTATATAAAGAGAGGTGGTTTTCAAAGAAAAAATTATGAAAAGAGAGGAGCAAGCTTGCAATGGATTGGAAACCACCAAGCAATAATTGCAACTATTTTTAGGGGCGTTTGATGTCGATTCCAGGGCTGTTGATTGGCTGGAAGGAGATGGCAACCTCCCAAGGTTTGCTGGGGCTGATGGTGGGTGTGAATGATGCTGATCTTCACGTGCGCCAAAACGAACCTGAAATCGTCCCCAATCAAGGATCGATCCATGATTTCTCCCCAATTTTTTTTCATCACACAGCTGACATGAAGAATCAATTTCTGTGGTTTTAGTGAGGATTGCAGGGCTTGCTAGTGTTGTACTATCTTATATTTAATCAGAAACGCTAATTCGCGGGTACGCAGACGGACCACTACATATAAAATATTAAAATTGCTTTGCTAAACATTCATCGATCTCTCGCTGCGCAGCCCCTGAAAGCATAAACGTATTTCTTCAGCTCTACGCTATCCAAACAGCAACATTACGATGATTTAGAGTGATTTTGATGTGTTTTTTTTTGTTCAAATCGGTTTTTGGTTTTGCTTTACTTTCACTCGCAAGTGGAGAATTTAGGCACCGGCGGGATTAATTAGCAGTGAATTGGCCTCCTTGCACGGTCGTACTCATGATAGCGTTCGTCCGGCCGAATCTTCCGCGACGTAATAATCGCTTCTTTGTCTAGCACTAGACAAGCGTACTTAGGTGGAGTTCATGACCTGGCAGCCATTTTCCACTAATTACCTTCTCTTTAATCCCCAATTTAAAACTCCGTTTTCGTACAGGTTTTGTTCTTGAACAGACAATTTAATTACCCGTTCCATCAGAAATCTGGACCACTGGAGCCCAATATGTGTGTAGCTATCGATCCTATCACGCTAAGATCTTTCTTGCATATGTAGTGTTCGTGGCATATTCGCCTGAGCTTCTCATGATGCCTCGCCTCGCCTCTGAACTTTTTATCCCGAAATTATGCGCGAAAGCGTGAGCTAATGCGTCGGTAGCACCGGACACTTTGGCCACTTAGCTGTTGTTAATTATTTTAGTAGGGTTTCTCCATGGGGTGCTGCGTCGCATTGGTCATGGATGTACTTAAGTAGAAGTATTGTAGTAGTGTTGGGATATAAAATTAACCTTATTTTGCCCACGAATGCTCCATAATATGCCATGATTGATTAACTACATGCAGGGAGTCACCAGTGATCACAAGTGTTCTTTTCTTGCCAAGAAAAGAAAGCAACCATATATTGATGTATGTACGAGATCGAGCTGCATTGATAGGTTGTTGCAACTTGCCTGACAAATTTATGTAAACAACGACAATTACTGAAGATTAAGAATAACAATTACTCTAAAAACAGCTTTGATTAGGACAGGTTATACAAGTGCTACATACTAAAATGGGCAGAGCAGGGCAGGTCCCTCCGGGGGCCGTTGCCGGATGCTTCTCCTGGGGCAGGGGTAGAACTAGAGCGAAAATGACTGGAATTCACTGTTTCACCATATTGTTTGACGTGAAAAATCACTCACGGACTTCTTGCCTCAGGGTTATAAGGTGCGGGCGTGCCAGTATACTAAAAGTACACAACAATAGATAAACATAAGAAAAGGATGGGGAAAACATGTATTTTATTCATTCATTTGAGAATAACAAAATTACAAGTTCCCTTTGTGTATATACGCTCCATAGCATACTTTGCATAGCAGATCTGATATAAGCGATATGATCTCCTGGTTCCCGGGGCCTCATAAGGCTCCCGGTTAATTACATCCGCAGGGTGAACCCGCGGAGTACCTTCGATTAAACTGCACATTGGTCATCATCTTCAGTTTTCACTTCATGTTCTCCATACATATGATGAATGATTAATACGAATGTGAGCGTTGTCATTATCCATAGCTTTGTTGGTCTATGGGGCCGTTGAAAACATAGCCCTTGCATCGGCCACGCCTGCCTATGCCGCTCGACGTCGTCGGTATCGAGCAACACAAAAGAACAGGATGATTAAGCACGTGCAGGAGTCGCTTCAAGTGTGACTGATCTGACAGTAATGGCAGCAGAATCAGTATCGTAGACATAGCCTAAGGGGTGGGATCAGCAGAGCAGGAAACTGGGGTCAAGTATCGACATGGTCGACAATGATCGCTGGGAAGGACTCCTCGAAAGCTGGAAACCATCAGCATTCGGGAGTGACTGATAGTCGAAAGCCGGGAACCATCGGCCGAAACCATCAGCTATCGGATGTAGTTTGTAGTCGAAAGCCGAAAGCCATCAGCAATCGAACGTAGTTGTTGGCCGAAAGCAAGAAGCCATCCGCAATCCAACGTAGCTAGTGGTTGAAAGCCAAAAACCATCGGCAATCGGAAATAGTCGAAGATCAAAACCGAAAGCCCTCGGCAATTGGATGTAGTCGGTAGTCGAAAACCAGAAGCCATCAGCAATCAAATGTAATTGGTGGTCGAAAGCTGGAAGCCATCGGCAATCGCAAATAGTCGAAGGACGAAAACCGAAAGTCATCAGCAATTGAACATAATCGGTGGTGGAAGGCCAGAAGCTATTGACAATTGAACCGGCCTCCTCGATCTTACACCCGCCTTCGTGAAGCGGTTGGAGGCACACGACTTCGACATGCGGTCAGATGCACTCAACTTCGACAAGCGGTCGAAGACGCTCATCTTTGATAAGCGGTCGAAGGCACTCGACTTTGACAAGCGGTCAGAGACGCTCGGCTTCAAAAACTGGTCAGAGACGTCCGTCTTGTAGAAGCGGTCTGAGGCACTTGATTTCGACAAGCGGCTGGAGACACTCGACTTCGACAAGTGATCGGAGAGGCCCACCTTGTGAAGCGATTGGAGGCACCCGATTTTGATATACGGTCGGAAGCGCTCAACTTCGACAAGTGGTCGGAGACGCTCAGCTTTAACAAGCGTTTGGAGGTACTCGACTTTGACAAGCGGTCAAAGACGCTCGGCTTCGACTAGTGGTCGGAGGCGTCTGTCTTCGAGAAGTGATCGGAAGCACTCGACTTCGACAAGCGGTTGGAGGCACACAACTTCGACAGGCGGTTGGACACGTCTGTTTTGAAGAACGGTCAGAGGTGCTCGACTTTGACAAGCGGCCAGAGACACTCGACGACAAGTGGTCGGAGGCACTCCACTTTAACAAGCGGTTGGAGGCGTCTGTCTTCGAGAAGCTGTATGAAGCACTCACTAAGACAAGCGGTCGGGGACATTCGTCTTCAAGAAGCAGTCGGGGATGCCCATTTTCGAGAAGCGGTGAGAGGCAATCCGCATTGACGGCGGTCGGCGCGATCGATGCGACAAGCGGTCGGAGGCACCCGTCTTCGAGAAGCGGTCGGAAGCACCCATCTTCGACAAGCGGCCAGAGGCACCCGACTTCGATAAGCGGCCGGGGACATCTATCTTCAAGAAGTGGTCGAAGGCACTCGACTTCGATAAGCGGTCGAAGAGGCCCACCTTCGTGAAGCGGTTGGAAGCACACAACTTCGACATACGGTCGGAGGCGCTCAACTTCGATAAGCGGTCAGAGATGCTCGGCTTTGATAAGCGGTCGGAGGCACTCGACTTTGACAAGCGGTCGAAGACACTCGGCTTCGACAAGTGGTCTAAGGCACTCAACTTCGACAAGCGGTTGGAGAGGCCCACCTTCATGAAGCGGTTGGAGGCACACAATTTCGACATGCGGTCGGAGACGCTCGGCTTTGACAAGTGGTCAGAGGCACTCGACTTTGACAAACGGTCAGAGACGTTCTGCTTTGACAAGCGGTCGGAGGCGTCCGTCTTTGAGAAGCGGTCAGAAGATCATATGCCTGCAGGTGCATCTCTAGCAAGTAAAGCAAGTTTAATTATAAGGATTTGTAACTCCATGCTTTTGATATACAAAGCAAAAAAGTTTTGATTTGGCATGCCGAACAAGCTAGTGCACAAGTCCACACAAAAACCATGAACTAATTGCATTAGATAATGACCTAATTTCTCCAATTAGATGGCACAAAACAGTTAAAATGTGTCAATATGCATCTTATATCATAATTTTGCTTACGGATCAACCATGCAAGACCATTAGTCAAGAGCATGAATGGCATTTGAATACAATGTACAAACCAAGAGAAGAATGAAATCTCACCATGGGAGGAACCAATGCCAAGTGTTGCTTTGAGCGTTCAGAATGCATCTGACACTGGCCCTATAGATGACCTCACCATAGGAGAAGTGACCATCGCCGGTGAAGCCACCACAACAAGGGACCTCCCCAGTAAAGACAACCTCACAGTTGGAGAAGTAAAAGGCACTCCCCCGTGTCCTTCCGCTACGTGATGGGCTAAATCTTGCGACTCTGAACTTTCCATGTTAGCCAACGGAGGTGGAGTGGCAGCGATGGTGGTGGGGATCCAGAAAAGCAGGGGAAGCTCGCGGTGGAGGCGAGGTCGTGGTGAGGATCTGGTGGGGCTCGCGGCAATAATCCAGAGGAGGAGCTAGCAGGGGAGGATCTTGCGACGGTGGCGGAGCAACAGCGACGCGGTGCATTTATGCAGACTGCGTGCGTGGAAATTAGGGAAGGGATTGGATTGACCTTATTTGACCACGCAATTTTGGGGCCAGCCTATTACCCTTTGATACCAAGAATTTAGGACGGACCATATGGTCCAATGGACTGAATCGGACCCCCTTGCATTCCTAGGTTATAAAGGGCAGGTCCACCCTGGGGCCACTGCAAGTTGCTTCAATTCCCCTGAGGTTTCCAAGAGAGAGAGTTCAATGTTTCTCTTAGAAAGCAAGTATAGCTTGTGCCCTCTAAAGTGTCAACAACAAATAATCGTATAAAGGAAGCGAACTTGGGTAATTTTTAAGTTGGATCTTAACATTGAAATGGCAAAGAGAACAACACTTCAAAGTTGGAAAGCTCTATCTGGAACGATAAGGCACAAAGAGCAGCCTAACCAGGCCCAGCCCACTTAACAACTACAGTTCCTTCTTCGCGCGGCGTCCAACCCGGCACCCAAGGCAAACCCGTCGTCTCCTTCCTCTCGTCGTCAACTCCAAATTCCCAAACCACGCCCACCTCCGCGCAAACCCTAACCCCGATTCTGCCCACCCGAGACACGACTCCATCCACCGAATTACCCAAATTTCGCCGTAAATTTGGCATGCCCGCTCCCGGAAACCCCATTCCCTGACCTCGCCGGAGATGATCGCGTCGCGGCCGCCGCATCCTCGCCGGATTCGGCCCCTCGCCGCTGTCTCCCTGGTACTGTTCCTCTTCCTCCTGTACAGCCGCTCGGACGGGAACTTTGTACAATCTCTGCGGCTCTTGAGCTCCAATTCGCACCCGTTCCACCGTAGATTCCTCTCCGATGCCGATCCTATCAGCCCCGCATCCAAAGGCGGGGGGAACCTTTCGGAGGCCACCAAGCAGAACGGCGAGCAGCTGGAGAACCCCTCCACGGCGTGCGCCGGCATCGCGCGGCACGAGGGGTTCGGATCACAGTGCGAGTTCCTCCGGGCTCACCCGCAGTGTAGCTCCGGCGGGTTCGTGGACTACCTAGGCTTCTTCTACTGTAGGTGCGAGAGGTTTAGGGTGCTCGGCTATGCTGTGCTTGGCGTGTGTCTGGCAGCGCTGTTCTATGTGCTTGGTAACACGGCGGCGG
This sequence comes from Bonia amplexicaulis, assembly GCA_036346245.1. NCBI lineage: Eukaryota > Viridiplantae > Streptophyta > Magnoliopsida > Poales > Poaceae > Bonia > Bonia amplexicaulis. The sequence goes on along the minus strand of JAYGGG010000039.1, from coordinate 8,849 downwards.
ACTACTTCTGCTGCAGCCTCGAGAAGATGTCGGCGCTGCTGCGGCTCCCGCCGACTGTCGCTGGTGTTACGCTGCTCCCCTTTGGTAATGGTGCCCCTGATGTGTTCGCGAGTATTGCAGCGTTTATGGGGACCGGTGCTGGGGAGGTTGGGCTGAACAGTGTGTTGGGTGGAGCGGTGTTTGTGATTTGTGTCGTGGTTGGGGCAGTGTCATTGTGCGTTGCGGAGAAGAATGTGCAGATTGATAGGAGGTGCTTTCTGCCCTCGGCTTCACGAATTGGATTATTTATCGGATAGCACTCCGCGATTTTCTAAAATTACATACGGATCCTCGTTTAGTTACGTATAGATCCTTACATGTCCTCGGTTTTTGGAAAAGACATTTGGCTTTCTCGAAATTACACACGTGTCTCGATTTTTAAAACTTCCGAATTATCGTCCCTTTTGCTTCGATCCATACAAGATGAAGCGCGGGTGTCATGCTTACAGCAGTAGTATGATAGACAAGCTAGCATGATACACCGTTTTAATACTAGCTATCTATTCTGACCTTTTCTGAGCTTTACGTTGCTTTGTCACACAATTCTGAAGTAGTAACAGATAATGCAGGATTGTTTAGACATCCAGAGCCACGAGGAGTAGTTGCTCACACCACACGTGTAGAACCTTTGCCAAATCATACAGATATTTGCATGTAACAGTTTTTTTCCCTATACGATAACACCATAGTGCAACTTGCAGGGCGAACCACTAGAGTGGAAAGCAAGAACTTGCAGAAGTGAACAGTGCAATAAAGGTAAGTTAATACAAAATCGTACTGAAATTAAGGCAGTTACTGATCGATAAATATACCACACTAGTTTCAGGGCAGGTCACCCTGTAAGATAACTTAATTTTGAGGATTTCTACGAGGCTGCAATGGTACTATAGCGTCCTCGTAATTTGTTTAATCAGATCAGAAGGTAAACTTATGAAACCGACTTTTGTTGAATATAATGCTATAGAACATTGATCCTAATTATATATTAAGAGTGGAAGTTCAAGAAAGAAAGAGAAAGGAGCAAGCTTGCAGGTTGGCAATACCAAGCAATATTCAATATTTTGGGGCGTTTGATCGATCCAGGGCGTTGATTGGCTGAAGGAGATGGTAACCTCCCAAGTTTCAGGCCCTGGGGTAAGATGCTGTCTTACGCGACAAACGACCTGAATCGTCCCCAATAGGATCGATCCAAATTCTCCAATTTTTTTCATCACACAGCTGCAGAAGCCCAATTCTCTGGTTTCGGTGAGGATCAGGCTTGCAGTCGTCTCTTGTTTACAGAACGTTATTTGCGTGTAACGCGTACTGACGGACGGACAACTACAGTCAAATATTACAATTGCTTTGCAACATTCATCGATCTCTCCGATGCAGACCCTATAGCATAAACGTATTTCTTCAGTCCGTACCAAACAGCAACTACGATGATCAGCTGGATATCTCTTGCTTGCTCAAATCGGTTTAGGTTTGGCTTTATTCACAAAGTGGAGAATTTGGCACCGGCGATTAATTCGCGGGAATTGGCTCTCACGGTCTATCATGATGCGTTGTCCGTCGACTTCCGAGTAATAATCGCGTCTTTCGCCTGCACGTACTTGTGAGTTCGCCTGGCGCCATTTTCCACAATACCTATCTTTAATCCCAATTAAAACCCGTTTCGTACGGTTTTGTCTTGACAGCATTTAATGTCCCTCATAGAAACAGACCATGGCGCCCAAGGTCGTGCTGACCTCGCAAGATCTTTCTTGGATATGGTGTTCGTGGCATTTCGCTGGCTTCATGATCCTCGCCCGCCGAACTTTAATTGAAGATTATCTGAAACGTTGGGTAATGCTCGTAGACCGGAACTTTGCCCTTGCTTTGTTATTATTTTAGTAGGGTTTCTCCATGGGTGCTGCGTCACATTGGTCATGGATGTACTTAAGTAGAAGTATTGTAGTAGTGTTGGGATATAACACTAACCTTATTTTGCCCACGAATGCTCCATAATGTGCCATGATTGATTAACTACATGCAGGGAGTCACCAGTGATCACAAGTGTTCTTTTCTTGCCAAGAAAAGAAAGCAACCATATATTGATGTATGTACAAGATCGAGCTGCATTGATAGGTTGTTGCAACTTGCCTGACAAATTTATGTAAACAACGACAATTACTGAAGATTAAGAATAACAATTACTCTAAAACAGCTTTGATTAGGACAGGTTATACAAGTGCTACATACTAAAATGGGCAGAGCAGGGCAGGTCCCTCCGGGGGCCGTTGCCGGATGCTTCTCCTGGGGCAGGGGCAGAACTAGAGCGAAAATGACTGGAATTCACTGTTTCACCATATTGTTTGACGCGAAAAATCTCTCACGGACTTCTTGCCTCAGGGTTATAAGGTGCGGGCGTGCCAGTATACTAAAAGTACACAAAAATAGATAAACATAAGAAAAGGATGGGAAAACATGTATTTTATTCATTCATTTGAGAATAACAAAATTACAAGTTCTCTTTGTGTATATACGCTCCATAGCATACTTTGCATAGCAGATCTGATATAGGCGATATGATCTCCTGGTTCCCGGGGCCTCGTAAGGCTCCCGGTTAATTACATCCGCAGGGCGAATCCGCGGAGTACCTTCGATTAAACTGCGCATTGGTCATCATCTTCAGTTTTCGCTTCATGTTCTCCATACATATGATGAATGATTAATACGAATGTGAGCGTTGGCATTATCCATAGCTTCATTGGTCTATGGGGCCGTTGAAAACGTAGCCCTTGCATTGGCCACACCTGCCTATGCCGCTCGACGTCGTCGATATCGAGCAACACAAGAGAACAGGATGATTAAGCACGTGCAGGAGTCGCTTCAAGTGTGACCGATCCGGCAAGAATGGCGCGAATCGATCGTAGACATAGCCTAAGGGGTGGGATCAGCAAAGCAGGAAACTGGGGTCAAGTATCGACGTGGTCGACAATGATCGCTGGGAAGGACTCTCGAAAGTCGGAAACCATCAGATTCGGGAGTGATCGATAGTCGAAAGCGGGAACCATCGGTACAAACCATCGCCTATCGGATGTAGTTTGTAGTCGAAGCAAAGCCATCAAGAATCGAACGTAGTTGTTGGCGAAAGCAAGAAGCCATCCGCAATCCAACGTAGCTGGTGGTTGAAAGCCAGAAACCATCGGCAATCGGAAATAGTCGAAGATCGAAACCGAAAGCCCTCGGCAATTGGATGTAGTCGGTAGTCGAAAACCAGAAGCCATCAGCAATCAAATGTAATTGGTGGTCGAAAGCTGGAAGCCATCAACAATCGCAAATAGTCAAAGGACGAAAACCGAAAGTCATCAGCAATCGAACATAGTCGGTGGTGAAAGGCCAGAAGCTATCGACAATTGAACCGGCCTCCTCGATCTTACACCCGCCTGAAGCGGTTGGAGGCACACGACTCGACATGCGGTCGATGCACTCAACTCGACAGCGGTCGAAGACGCTCGCTGACAAGCGGTCGAAGGCACTCGACTTTGACAAGCGGTCGAGCGCCGGCTAAACCGGTCGAGACGTCCGTCTTGGAGAAGCGGTCGAGGCACTTGATTTCGACAAGCGATCGGAGGCACTCGACTTCGACAAGCGATCGGAGAGGCCCACCTTCGTGAAGCGATTGGAGGCACCCAATTTTGACATACGGTCGGAAGCGCTCAACTTAGACAAGTGGTCGGAGACGCTTAGCTTTAACAAGCGTTTGGAGGTACTCGACTTTGACAAGCGGTCAAAGACGCTCGGCTTAGACTAGTGGTTAGAGGCGTCTGTCTTCGAGAAGCGATCGGAAGCACTCGACTTCGACAAGCGGTTGGAGGCACACAACTTCGACATGCGGTCGTCTGTAATACTTCTGTAAATGAAGATACGGTGCAATCGTCTTCCCGTTGCAAATATGGTTCGTTTGGAACCAATCTTTTCTTTCCTTCTTGGTGCGTGGGCTGCCATTGCTTGGCTATGCGTGGTGTTATGCATCGACCGTTGGAATTAGTTTTGTTATTGATAGTTCATATGTGTATAGTCGTCGCAGTGCTCAAGTGCCAGCGAGTAATCAACGACTCGGAGACTCAGTCGTGATCAAAAGTCAAATGTGGCGAACTAGTCGTAGCACCATGATCTAGTCGGTAGTTACGGTGATCCGGTTCGTACTCATAAGCTATAGCACCACGGTCAAGGATCCATGATAACGTGTTCGAAAAGACCATAGTCGACACAATGCAATCGAAATGATCGTGATCGACACGACACGATCGAAATGACCGTGGTCGAGCAGCCCTGATGATACAAGGCGCGACACACTGACCACTTAATGGTTTTGTTCTCGTGTTGTTTCATGGCTCGATTATACCAAAGTTCTTACCAAGATATATCTCCTATTTGCCCTGACTTAACATGTTTGCACAAAAACTCATCAAACACATATATATATATAACAATATATAAGTTTTAAATAATATTATGCTAAATAGTAATATGTTTAACAATTTTTAGTAGCAATACTTCAACATAACCGATGTCAGTCTATGATGATAAAGTAGTGATTGAAATGTTCACTAAAATGAAGAAGCTCGACAATAATAATGGTTAGCTGCAAACTGAAGGAACTAAGAGCAAAATCACAAACGAAAATTGGTCGGTATTGGTAAAGTACATCATTCGACCTCAATGACCTATTAAAAGAGAACAAAATTACTTAAAGTTTTCAAGTAAAAAAACAGTAGAATGATCAAATATAAGTTAATGCATTATCTTTTAGTATTTACATTCTTTCAAGTTCGTAAAGCAACGAATCACAACATTATTAGCAATTTTCGTCAATTTTTATTTCTCCACATAGCAAATAAGTTCATCATTCATGAAATCATCACCAATTAATTGAAAAAGTCAATTATATATTTGTATAATCAACAATTCAAGAACAATATAATAGAAAATACGTCTAGTAGCTTATTTCATAGTGTGGTCAAATACTACAATTTTGCTTTCGATTTGCAACGAGCTAGGTCGGTATTCTAAAAATCAAAATTGAAGCCCTAAATTTTAACCCAACAATTCGACAAAAATTAACCAACTGTCATCGTATTGAAATCCTAACTCACAAATGTTAGCCCATGTTCTTAAAATAAATTGAAAGAATTGAAAAAACTTTGGAGCAAAGTGTATACTGATCGGGTGAACCTAAACTTCCTTCGCCCAGCAAGGGCGCGAGACAATAGGGACTAGGCGGCACCGCGACGAGATGGTAGATAAGAGCGCTCGATGGCACCGATTTCTCCCATTTCCCGACGACCGGTCATTGCCTAGCTTGTTGTGGCTCTAAGGCGGACGTGGTGCACATCTCCTGGCCAACCATGCGAGATAAACAGACGTAGATGGTTGTTGCGAGGTGATACACTTCGGATCGATCAAGTGGACGTCGTGTCCTGTTGCGGTCCTCCCTCTTGAGCTGGCTTGCCCTGTTGTTGTTTCCTCATGGACTTAAGGGAGTGGAGACTCCTCATAGACTGCTGCTAGCTACTGAGAATTTGGGCTGCTAGTGCTCCCTTCGTTGGGCTTCAAAGAAAGAACCAGGTGCACTGAGTTTGAACTAGGGGTTCATATATAAGTTGAAGGTGTTGATCCTACTTAATTTTTTTGGATTCGGTGTCCTGTGACACCAAGACTACTAGCTTGGTTCCACCCATGTCCAGAAGTATTCCAAGAGGAAAGAGTTCAATGTCTCTTAGAAAGCAACTAGAGTTTGTGCCCTCTAAAGTGTAAACTAGAGGTAAGATTCCTCCGCTGATGGCTACATATAGCTTGGAAATTCTTCCGATCATGGTGAGAACAACAGTAGTCATATAGGAAGGAAGAGAAGTTGAGTACTTTTTAACTCGATCTTTCTTAGCAGTGAAATGGCAAATAGATTAGAGACCAAGAAGCCTCACAACAAAGGGAAAAGGGGAAAAGAGAACAACCCTTCAAAATGGGAAAACTATATCCAAAACGGTTATGCCCAAGAGCAGCCCACTTTGAGATCATAACAACCCAGCCCACTTAACAACTACTGTTCCTTTGCACAGAGTCTAGAGGTGTCCAAATAGATTGTGCCTAGTGGGCCGATCCATAGCCTGATACTATAGGCATATCCCACGACACGGCCCATGGCACGGCACGACACAAGGAGCGTCGAGCCAGGCCGACATGACATGAGGAGGTGGCCTATGTATGGGCCGTCGCCTCGGCCCAACGTGCCGACATGACACGCATAGTGTCAGGTCGAGCACAGTCCAGCATGGCACAATCTATGCGGCATGACAACTAGGTAGGCACACTTAGCAGGGTGGGCACAACTTATTTGACACGAAAATATGACCGTTAGACATGTTTAGCCTAGGTATGGCAGGGTGGGCACGACCTGTTTTGCCCGTTTAGTATAAGTAATAGTGACCGTTTGTGAGTTTAAAAATACAAAAAAATTCAAAAAAGCTCAATTTTTTCATAAATAGGCAGCATACACCCCTCATTCAACCACACTCAAACCTGCAATACAATACTGTAACAAACTTCAGGGCAATGATATTCTCACTCTCTTATTTAGTACATACATCGAACGCCCGCCCAAGGTGGTCAATGACATCTGAGTGTTGTGGGTGGTTGATGGTGCCCGAGTATTGAAAGCGGTAGTACGTGACCGAGTGTCCGTAGCGGTCGATGACGTTTGAGTACATCAGGCGGTCGTAAGCAATTGATCACAGAAGATGGTCGTAAGTGACTGAGCATAGGAGACGATCGTAAGTGATCAAGTATCGAAACCATTGGTGATGCTTGGGTACAATAGACGGTCGTAAGGGACCGAGCCTAGAAGGCGGTCAAAGAAGTCTTGAATATTGGAGGCGGTCAAAAACGTCTAGGCACTGAAAGCGGTCAAAAGCGCCCAAGTATCGCAGGCAGTCGAAAGCGCATGAGTATCGCAAGTGGTCGAAAACGCCCGTCTCCCGTAGGCGGTCGAAGAAGTTTTGAGTGTCGAAGGCGGTCGTAGGCGACCAAGCTCAACGGGCGACTGGGACAACTTCAATGCAGTGAGGGCACACATCAGGAAAGACACCAACGAGGGTAGACCATAGATTATAGTGGCGGTTGGCGATGTCACATGTCCTGGGTGACGAGAAGGACTTGCGAGCAGCGCCATCTACCTCGCCTTATAGAGCTATCATCAGATCAATGGTACAAGTGAAACAAACTTGGTATATAACGAATCATCGCAGCCGCACAACTTGGTCGGGGCACGCTCCACATGCAAGAGTGGGAGGACTTCATGCTTCAAGCCTAATGAGATGACGGCGATCTTTTCGGCCCGTCGTTGCAGCCAAAGGTCGCCCAATGGCGAGCTCTTGAGTGCTTCCTCGACAGCATCACCAATAGCAAGTGGCGTTGGCGGTAGTCCTCGTCGGCGCACTCTATCGGCATGCCCCTAGCTCCGTTCGCCCGTCCTACTCCCTTTATAGACACAAGCAAGGGCCACAACGTGGTACGTGGCCCTCACGCGGTGCGAATCAATCCCTGGCCTCCGGGATCGAGACCCTGATTTGATTGCCAATTCTTTCCTTCCGAACCCGCGCCTTCCAAATTAGACAAGATTTATCGAGAAATACTTCTGTAAATGAAGATACGGTGCAATCGTCTTCCCGTTGCAAATATGGTTCGTTTGGAACCAATCTTTTCTTTCCTTCTTGGTGCGTGGGCTGCCATTGCTTGGCTATGTGTGGTGTTATGCATCGACTGTTGGAATTAGTTTTGTTATTGATAGTTCATATGTGTATAGTCGTGCGTCAAGTGCTCAAGTGCCAGCGAGTAATCAGCGACTCCGGAGACTCAGTCGTGATCAAAAGTCAAATGTGGCGAACTAGTCATAGCACCATGATCTAGTCGGTAGTTACGGTGATCCGGTTCGTACTCATAAGCTATAGCACCATGGTCAAGGATCCATGATAACGTGTTCGAAAAGACCATAGTCGACACAATGCGATCGAAATGATCGTGATCGACACGACACGATCGAAATGACCGTGGTCGAGCAGCCCTGATGATACAAGGCACGACACACTGACCACTTAATGGTTTTGTTCTCGTGTTGTTTCATGGCTCGATTATACCAAAGTTCTTACCCAGCATATATCTCCCTATTTGCCCTTACTTAACATGTTTGCACAAAAACTCATCAAACACATATATATAACAATATATAAGTTTTAAATAATATTATACTAAATAGTAATATGTTTAACAATTTTTAGTAGCAATACTTCAACATAACCGATGTCAGTCTATGATGATAAAGTAGTGATTGAAATGTTTACTAAAATGAAGAAGCTCGACAATAATAATGGTTAGTCTGACGGCGAAGGAACTAAGAGCAAAATCACGATTTAAAATTGGTCGGTATTGGTAAAGTACATCATTCGACCTCAATGACCTATTAAACGAGAACAAAATTACTTAAAGTTTTCAAGTAAAAAAACAGTAGAATGATCAAATATAAGTTAATGCATTATCTTTTAGTATTTACATTCTTTCAAGTTCATAAAGCAACGTACCACAACATCATTAGCAATTTTCGTCAATTTTTTCTCCACATAGCAAATAAGTTCATCATTCATGAAATCATCACCAATTAATTGAAAAAGTCAATTATATATTTGTATAATCAACAATTCAAGAACAATATAATAGAAAATACGTCTAGTAACTTATTTCATAGTGTGGTCAAATACTACAATTTTGCTTTTCGATTTGCAACGAGCTAG
>JAYGGG010000796.1:0-22552 GCA_036346245.1 Bonia amplexicaulis | reverse complement strand
AACGGCAAAGCCGTTTCCATTTTCGTGTGTTTGTTGGTGTTTTATTCCAAGTCCGGGAACCCGATAAGTTCATCACGTTTGTGATGGACTTTTCTAGGCTACTCGACTTTCGGGCCTAAGGGTCTAGAACCCGGAGTCTAGCAAATGGTAGAAACTGGAGGTAACCTTCGATGAGGCCCCCGGACTAGGCCCATATCTCGTGTTCACTAGAGCCCGAGACCATCTTCGTGGATGATGAGGATGATGGAGATGAGGTTGTTCACCCGATCCGCCTCCTCCACCCCTTGAAGTGCCTTCTTCCACCGCATCTCGAGGAGACCACTTGCCTCGCTTCCTCCGAGCTAGTGGCCGCTCCTATCCCGCCGATCACGAGGTAGAGGCCACTTCTTCATCTCATCCCGACCTCCTAGACATATCCGTAAAGCTCATCCTTCCGAGCAGATGATTGAGACCTTGAGCGAGTTACACGCCAAAACCGCACGCCACTCTTTTGTCTCCATTCGCCTTTGTTGCCTCCTTCGAGCCCAAGGACGCTTTGTCATGCTTTATCCGATGAGTCTTGGGTCAATGCCATGCATGAGGAGTTGAGAGTTTAGAAAGAAACAAGGTTTGGACGCTTGTTGAGCCCCTCGAGATCACAATATCATTGGAACCAAATGGGTGTTCAAGAACAAGCAAAGTGAGGATGGGGTAGTCATTCAAACAAGGCTAGACTTGTTGCATGTGGGTACTCCGTGTTGAGGGTCCGATTTGAGGAGACCTTGCCCTCAGCTAGACTTGAGGCCATTAGAATTCGCTTTTGCCTTCTAAGGGTTTCAAGCTTTACCGATGGACGCAAGAGTGCCTTTCTCAATGGCTTCATTGAGGAAGAAGTCTATGTCGACCTCCGTGTTTCGAGAACCCCAATACCCTAGTCATGTCTACAAGCTTCAAAGCGCCGAGGACTTAAGCAGCCCCTAGAGCTTGGTATGAGAGGCTTAAGTCCACCTATTGAGACATGATTTTAGATGGGTAAAGTTGACAAGACCTTGTTCATTCCGGCTTTAATGACCTTCCGTCACCAAATTTATGTCGATGACATTATCTTGGCGCTCTTCTCATGCTCTAGTTTCACAGCCTGATGTCATGAGCACCGAGTTTGAGATGAGCATGATGGGTGAGTTGACTTTCTTCCTGGCTTCCAAACCGCGCACTGGAGGTACCTTCTTGCATCAAGGCAAGACACTCGAGACCTCCCGAGACGCTCGACATGAGTGACCAGTGCTGTCAACCCTATGGCTTCTAAATTGATTAGACCCGATGAGGACTGCAGCCACTTGATCAAAAGGAGTTCGGATGATTGGCTCTTTGTACCTCATTGCCTCGAGACCGACATACACTTCTCCGTGTGTCTTTGTGCTCTGGTTCCCTCGATCTCACCGCTAGGCGGAAGCGATCTTTCGACCTTCGAGCTACCATTGACTATGGTATCGGTACTCTTCCTCATCCCGCTATCCCTTAGAGCCTATTCGATGCGCTTTGCCATCAGGATAGATAGGAAGAGCACTGCACCGCCGCCATTGGCACTTTCTCGCTTGGTCTTCGAGGAAGGTCCTGTTGCACACCCACCGCAGAGGCCGAGCACGCTGTCGCACCACTCGAGCCATGCTTTGGATGGTCTCACTCGGACTTTGTTACTATCGATCGTGTTCCGCTTTATGATAACACGCCCAATTAGCATTGCTAAGAACCCAAGACTTCGACCAAGCACATCGATACGATATCACTTTTCGAGACCATGTAGAGAAGGTGACATCGTGCTCCGCCGTGGAGAGTGACCACCGCTTCGATATCTTCACCAAGCCTCCGGATAGCTCGAGGTTTTCAACCAAGGAGAGCTTGTGGTTTGTCCACTGACTGTGAGGGGAGCTTTGGGCTTTATTGCTTTATCATATTTATTTATGCTTCGCCTCCACCGCATTACATCCGTAAGTATTGGGTTTAGTCCTTCCAAAGATAGGTTAGAGTGTGTCTCTTTCGAGTTGCTTAGACTTACTCTTATCTTGTGCTTCAGGATAGCTCTTTATCTCACCAGGTTGAGCTCACTCACTTGTAGGCTCTAGCGAGGGTTGGGCCACCCTGCAGAAGGGTACGTGTTTGCTCTCTAGTGTGTGTTTTTCTCGACTTGCTCGTCCCGAGTCATATGGGGTAGATAAGATCCCCGAGCCATTAGTATCCTCTACATCTTATCTATGCTTTAAGGACTGCTCATCTTTCTTGCCCCTTCTCATTTTATTGCTTTGGTCTGGGGAGTTCATTTGGGAACTTTAGATTTTAATGATGACATAACTCAACTTAAACTAAAAGTTGTATCTCAAGTTCTGTGGGAGTGGATTTTCTTCATTTGATTTGTAACATAACTTAATGGAGCCTTGATTATTATCCTTTCATGACATGTTTTCATTATATTATATCTTGCCATGATTTATGCTCTGCTAATTTGATCATGACTTTATATGTTAGTCAAGTCTTTGCCATGATAGGTTAATTAAAATGCTAAATTTTGACCTAATTCATGTCTTGTTCATATTTGAGACTAGTCAGCTTTGTGTTATCTTTTTATGGTTCTTGCCATGTCAAATAGGCTGAGTTGAGTCTTGAATCTTAGTTGAGCAATAGATTGAGCTATATAGTTTCTTGATGACATATGTTAGTACAATCTATTAAAAGCAAAAGATCTCTTTGTGCGAAAAACCGATCTCACCAATTCCTTCTCATGAGACTTGCCATTGCACAAGGCATGAACTCGGGGAGTTTTGATGACCAAGATCATTTCCTTAAGCTTCCGCTTGGAATGATCGATAAGGCTTGAGGTCTAGCACATGGCTGAATAAAAGATGGTTGAAAACAACCATGTGATCTCAAAAGAAAAATGTCAAATGTGCTCAATTGCTAAAAATGTTCAATGTACTCCAACAATTGTATCATTCTTGAACAAATAGCACTCTAGTTTGCTCAACACTAGCTTCTTGATTCCATTTAGCTTATTGACATGGCTTGCATCATTTGTGGATATCATTAGCTAGACTAAAATCTTGTTTGACTTGACTTGCTAAGCACTTCAATTAAAATTCAGACTATACCTTATGTTGCTTAGACTCACTTTACATACTTAGTCATGATCTTTGTAGCATATTTATATGTTATGGCTTGATGTAATACATGATGGTCATTTTGATAATTCTCATGGCTCTACATACTTAAAAATGATCAAATCAGCCTTTCATCCATTTTCATGACTTTTTCTCCTTCTTACATTTGTGATGGGTTTATTGCCAAAAGGGGAGAATAGTTAGAAAAGCCACCGGAGCTTTGAGGAAAATTGTTCTTTCTTTTGCTCCTTCCGCGACATGGTCATTAGCTTCACTCTTGCTCTTATGGACCATGTTAGACTCTTCAAACTCAACTTTGTGTTGTTTGTCAATATACTCATCAAGGGGAGATTGAGAGACCATGGGAGGTCATCCCATTGTGAGTGATGAGTATTTGACATCCGTTCTCAAAAGTCAAGTTTGAGTTTCGGTGTTCGGACCCGACGCTTGCATGGTGTAACGCCTCTGGGACTTTGGTCAAACTTAGTCGATGGGTGAGGATGTATATTCTATTGATGCGACATGTTTGATTTTGTTTATGCTATTTACGCTCCATGTATCGAGCGTGCTATGTGACGGTTTTCTTGTCTGTGTCTCCAGGACATCGATGCAAAGTCGGCGAGACACGGGACCGGACAGGCGCAGTGGCGCCGAGGTCGAACGGTCGATGTGCAAAGACGACGGGACTCGAGGTGTTTGCAGGCGGCGAGGCAAGGAGCGAAGCCCTGGGTGGAGGGGCGAAACGGGAATTTCGCAAAGTCGCACAAGCGGAGACGGCCCGTTAGGTTTAGCCGAACGGGTTGGAGACCTAGCCAAGGGCTATAATAGAGGTGAGGGGCTGCATACCCTTAGGACACTTGAGAGCTCATTCATCCCTTTGTGTGTGTGTGTTCCTCCCAAGAAGCATGTGAAGCTCTTGGTGTTTTGAGGATTGAGAGGAGAGGATGGATTAAGTGACTTGTAATCATTCTTCTTGTTCTAATGTCCATGCGATGGGGACTTCTTTTATTTTTAGTTGAATGAAATCTTGTAAGAAATGGTTTGATCTCCTTCCTCTCTATGATCTGAATGTGTTCTCGGCCCTTCCTCTTCTTGGATTCACTAGTCCACGAGCAAAATACTTTTGTTTTGTGTTTGTGAGAGATGGATAAACATGTTGTAGACCCTTGCTTAATTAATCCTTCATCTCTCGAATCATTTCTGAGGAGTTGGCCTTATGAGTTACTTTTTGTTCTCCTTGCCGGATTTGCAATCTCCCATGTTTCGTTTAGAGTTATTTTGTGCCATTTATCAAAGGAATAGTCCGCCTTGGAGGTCTTATGATTGCTCTCTCCTTTTGTTTTTCTTTCTTTGAGTTCTTGTTGAAGAGAGCAGTGGTGTTGGCTGTGTCTACATGAGTGTGTTTCATGTGTACTTTCTCTCACCGACACTTTCAACTAGCAAAGCAACGCAGTTTTTCATTTTCTGTGCTGTTTTGACCTCTTGCATGCAGTCCAAATGACCTCTGCTTTTGGGTGAAATTTTTACTACTTACCTACTGATCTAAGAGGATTCCTACTGGTAACATGCCTTTGAATTCCTGGTTTTTGACCCTGCTATAACCTGTCCGAAGCATTTCGCTTGGTCCGACTTTCGCTTTTTTGCCGGCTCAATTTCCGGTCTTCTTTTCTTCTTTTCCCGTTCGTTCAGTTGTTTCTCCCCGGTGTTACCTTTATTTTCCTTTTTCTTTGCTTCTCCGACGCACCTAACCAAGGCCGATTTAGTTTACTTGTGTCAGGTTTCTTTTCCTTTAGTCTCTGCTCGTGACCACCAGAAGGTTTGCAGAGGATCACCAAAGAATTTGCCTTGGCTAATTTTCGTTTGCAATTTCAGAGGTTTCACTTGTTCTGTAAACTTGGTGTCAAGACTCCAAACTTTGGCTAAAACCTTTAGGCTTGCTTTTGTAGATTTTTCGGTCGTCTTCTGATCGCTTTCTTCAAGTTTTCAAGAAAAGCTTTTACTCTTGCTCGTAGCTTTTACTATAGCTATCGGAGAAGAAAATTATGGATACTGGGCAATTTAAAGGCACCATTCACCCCCTCTGCCATTTTCGATCCTACAACATGGTTGTAAATGGCTTGGCGTGGTTGTATACAACATCCGTATCGAGCTCTAGGGTCATAATCATACAAGCACCTAGGTCGGTTTTTCAACATCAATTAGCCCACCATGGAAGAGATGGCCTTAATAACCAAACCTTCCTTCGACTCTTCTTGTCGCCTTGAGTCAAAGAGGCCAACATAGACGAGCAATCACTAGTCCCATTGCCATTGAAGAACACATGATGCGGAAGAAACCACCCACATAGAGAAACCCTTGCTCTCCTCACAATTGCCTTGCGATTGCTCCTCCGTGATTTACTCAACCATGGTGAATTCAACACTTTATGGGAATGGTTTACCTATTGCTAGAGTACGAGGAGGTATGATGGATCTTTAAATATGAGAGGCAAGTTCAATGGCATTCAAAGATAGATTCGTGATGACAACCCACATGCTTTCTATGTCCATTGCTTTGCTCACCAATTATAGTTGGTAGTTGTCTACAAGTTGTTCCTTCATTCCATGATTTGTTCGACTATATCTTTGATTGTGATCACAACTAGTGTATCTTGCAAAAGGAAGGATGTATTGCTTGAGAAGTATTGTCAAAACATTTTGGGTAAGTTGGAGAGTGGTGAGTTTTTTCGTGAAGAGGGAAGTATTAAAAATAGCTTGGCCGACTGAGCTACTAGATGGGACTCTCATTATGCAACCTTACTTCATATTGAGTCAATGGGATGCACTAACAAGTGTGCTAGACATTGTACATGAAGATGGGCGTAATCCATCTAAGGAGCGGTTTGTTACATATAATGAAGAGCTTTAACTTTATGTTTATTTTGAAGATGATGTTAAAAGTGTTTTGCATTACAAATGAGTTATCTCTTGTCTTGCAAAGGAAAGATCAAAACATTATTTAAGCCATGACATTGCTTGTTGACGTAAAAGTTCATTTGATTAACTTGAGGAACCATGGTTGGAAGCCATTATTTACAGAAGTCAAAGCATTTTGGGGTGCAAATAAGATTCTAGAACCAAATATGGATGAAGCGATACCAAGGATTGATCAGGCGTGATGTGACACACCACCAATGCCATCATTATTATATTAATACTTCTTTGCTACAAATGATGCTATTACCATAGAGATGAATCATCATTTCAATGAGGTATCTTCGCTTGATGCTTTTCTGTCATGATCCATGTGACTTCTTCTCTAAGTTCAATGTGAATATGATTGCTCGACTTGATGAGAACTATGATAAAGATTTGTCTATTACTAATTGTGCATTGTAAAGGATCAACTTGAAACCTTCATTATTCATGTGAGAAGAGTTGTTGACTTTATTTTTGTTGTGATCTTGGAAGTCTAGTTGTGAAGATGGTTAAACGGAAAGACATATTGAATTTTCATTAGTTCATTGTCCGATCGAGTTAGCATTGCTACTATCGTGGCAACAACATCGATATTGTGGATAGTGGGCTCGAGTCGATTGGCTTCTGTAATGGATATTGGTAGTGATCAATATTGTCAGCTATGTTCCCGATCAAAATCTTTAAATTATTCATAATTTTGAGTTATATGCATATAAAAACTCACTAGTATTGAATTTTGACCACAATTTTATGATAATATATTTATATAACCTAGCAAAATAATTTCTAAAACAACTTTTGAAGGCAAATCTACACAAAAAGAACTGACGGTGGAGAAGAGGCCTATTCTCCATAATGAGCAAGATGATGTAGCTCGTTGGGAGGCAAAGGACGGGACACGGCAGAATAAATCCAGGATATGAGGATCATAAAAATTGAGGTGGAGGGAGATTGTATAACTAAGGATCGTGAGAGGAAGACGTAAGTCTTTCGCTTGTAGATGATCATTACCAAAAAGATGTATATTTGAATGAAAAAGAGGGCATGTCTAAGAGGAAATAAAGAATATTCATTTTGGATTCTTTCAAACAAGCAAGATTGAGCAACTAGCTGAAGAACAAGCAACGATTGAGCGCATTGCAAAGCCATGCCATTAGCACACGTATCCATTTTCACTGCTGAAGTTAGCGATCCGCCTTCTTGCTCGGGAACAAGGGACTAAAAATTATCAAAAGTCAT
This sequence comes from Bonia amplexicaulis, assembly GCA_036346245.1. Lineage (NCBI taxonomy): Eukaryota > Viridiplantae > Streptophyta > Magnoliopsida > Poales > Poaceae > Bonia > Bonia amplexicaulis. The sequence continues at coordinate 15,225 of JAYGGG010000796.1, read as the reverse complement.
CTTTATCTTTCTTTAACTAAGTATTATATAAATATGTCTATGAGTTATTTGGACTTAATGGAAGTAGGCTTTAGAAAACGGCTTAAATCGTGTTAAAAACCGCTTAAAATGGCTTTGACTTTAGAAAACTAAAAGTAAGAAGTAAAACACACCTTTGTCACATGTGCCCAGCACGTTAAAATGCATTAGCATCCCTGCTATTTTTTTATTTGGCCCGTGGTGCCATGTTAACTGAGAAACTCGTACAAAAAATTGGAAATGTAGGCCCTTGGTGAGCGCGAAAGATCGGGTTGACGGTGGAACGTATATGAAACCTGTGCACGTAGGTAGCTCACCATGGCATCCGAGCTCATGGCGCACCGCATGGGTCAGACGCCATGCACCGCCCCGCGCGCCTGCGCCCGCCCACGTGCAATAAAACCCTGTTCGTCCCATTCCCCACACCATTGCATCCAAATCTAGAAGAGTTCGAGAGGGAGAGAAGGGCAATGAAGGGAGTGGAGATTCAAATTTTGATTGGTTTTGATCAGAATTTGAAGTTCGTAGTTACGAAAGTTATGGACCACTTGCAGCACATAGAAAGATAATTTTCATCCACATGCGACTATAGTTTTAGCAATGACATTAGTATGTAATTAGCTAAGGGTGTGTTGTTAATGTAGAAAACTAGTAGTTAGCCTTGTATTGGTCTCGGCTCATAGTTAACCGTAAGACATAGTGTTCTCAACAATATTTATGTGCTATTTTGCTTATGTTTAGTTAAATGAGTTTGAATGCAAGGAAAAGTGTTACACTTAGTGCATTAGAAAATAATTATTACGAATATGTCCTTGTTATTTTGCACATGTCACCTAAATGTCCAAAATTTCAAATTATGAAACATTATTAGGTGGAAGTACACAAACTTTTGACGAGAAAATCGTTAGTGCATCGTAAAATAATTATTATGCAATGTGGTGTTAATTTGTACTGCCCTATAAAAGTCACGAATTTCAAAATGCAGACATTATTAGCTTGAGGAACAGACTATTTGATGGGAAAAATTGCAAATATTGTGTGTGTTACAAAATAATTATTATGCAATGTGTACGGTGGTATTTTTGACATGTCTTGTGAAAGTCGAAATTTCAAATCAGAGTAATTTAAGCTTGAAGTTACGATGATTTGATGGAAACAAAATATGTAATTGTAGGATGTTAATTTTACATGTCCCATGAAAGTCGAAATTTTGAAACTCGAAACATTATTAGCTTTGTAAGCACACAAACTACTTGGTGGAAAATAAAAATTCATAGTGCGTTATAAAATAATTTTGCACAATGTGTAGAGTATTAATTTGTACATGTCCCCAAAATTAGAAATTTAGGAAATCACAAACAAGATTAAGAAAGCACGAGACATACAATAGCAAATGTTACATGATACGATCATTGCATTTGGTGTACTAATTGGGCTTTATGCACCTATGTCACCTACATCATATCGAGCATTCAAGATTTGTTCGTGTCACGGAATGATCTCATATGCAATGGACCGTATGGGTGAACCTATCAAATTGTGACCGCACCATGATCCGGCCGAGCCTTAAGGACCCGAGCCTCGGCTAAGGAAGTACATGCTCTGCTTGATCGGGTCACCGCAAGGAAAGAAGCTACACATCGAGGCGCTCGCCCGGGTGTGTGGAGACCTTGGCAACTTCAAGGTGACAAGGACGACATGGAGCAATTACATGGAGGTTGTGTAACACCGCTACGATATATACAAGGCCAATGGTGTATGTTTAGTTCGTGGAGCAATTACTCCCAACTATGGTATGCATGTAATAAAAAGTACGCTGCATGTTACTCCCAATCAGACATGAAGTTTATTTAAATCCAAACAAACCTATTATCTCGCTCTTTTCCATTCAATGATTCATATAGCAAGTCATCTAACAATATTAACATACCGGTTTTCTCCGTATATAAATTCTCAATAACATCAAAATATCACTTATCATCGACGCACGATCGCTTTACGGTCAATCGTTACTAAAAAATTTTCCAAATTTTTTTACGCTACAGGATACAATGACCATAAACTTTTTATAACTCCAGAGATTTTTTCGCAGCTAAAAAGTACAAAATTGATAAAATTAAAAATTCACGGGTCGAATGTAGTCACCTAATGTTGGAAGGGCGAACCCGCAAGTCGCCCAATGGGGGATGATCACCGTCGCCGCTTTTGCGATTGGTTCCAAATTTCTATGGGCGACTGGAGCCTATTTTACTAAAAAAATTTCACAGATACATTTTCGTAATTTTAAATAAAAATAGATTATTTATAAAAATTACGATTTTACACATCCACGCGGGAAGCAACACTCCCGACGTTCCTTACCGGCTAAGACTTTAAGAGTCAGTGCCGTGAAAACGAGATGGAGAGGTGGCGCCGCGCTTCTCCGGCCGAAGCAAAACGCAGCAGAAACACTAGTATGCAATGAACGCATTTGGGCCCATGCCGTCGCCATCATGTACACGTGTTTGTTCGGCCTCGGCGGCTATCGAATTAATAAAGTGAAAGAGAACGGCGGAAAGAGAGCCCTTCTTTCTCTAAACCTGACAACTTTTAATTTTTATTATAGACTTAATTTTTAAATAAATTATTTTTAGATAGAACCCATGTTAAACGATACATATGCTAAAAGTTCAACATTTGTACCATCTAAAATTGTAAATAAGATATTTTTCATAATCAATTAAAACAAATTTAAAATTTTAACCAAAAATTATAAACCGATTTTACCAAACAGCCCAGATTGACGATGCACTCACTGTACGCGGGTGTCTCTGTCTCCACCTGCCACTATTTGTTGTTAACTTTGTAATCCTCGGCTAGCTGGCGTAGACTAGGAGTGAGCGCTAGCTTTTGAGCCTTTGAACGCATATTTCCACACCATCCACCAACTGCATTTGAGCCCACCAGACCTGTTTGAATATTTGTTTGCGACACGGGTTGGAATTTGGGGCTGCCTACTTGACTAGCCTAGGGAATATTTGCCTTGCTTATACTATCTTTATTTGCACATAATTTACACTAATATATATTTAAATGTCACGAAGTATAATACTATAAGAGTATTTCTATGATAAATCTGAAAGTATTATTTCAACACAATCAATCTAAATAATTAGAAAATAATTGATAGTTGAAGATAATGAAGTTTGATTGGGTGCTTTTTGGGTTTAAAAATTAGGCTTATAGTTTTTTATCAGATGATAAAATAATCGTAGTTAGATACCTTTTGCTTAATTAAATTTCAAAATAAAAATTATATAATTACGGATAATACAAAGTAATTAAAAAATAAAAAAAAAAAAAAAAATTAAAAAGACAGTAATTAAGAAGTAGAAGCTTGAATGAACAAAGGAATCTAGCTAGCTAGGTAGGAAACAATGCTTCCATTTCAAAACAATGACGACCTTGGTTGCTCACCACGGATAGAGCCGACCGGTCAGCTTTTTAATACAAGACGCCCCCGACATGGGCGCGTGCCCCAAGACGAAGGTGGGCCGGCCCCAAGAGTCGGCACGGTGCGACGCGACAAGACGCCAGATCGGTCGTTCGCAGACAGGACGGCGCATGGTTGACGGCCGAGATCGCCCGATCTTGGAGAAGATGAAGGCCAGATGACACAATCACACTTCACACAAGCAAAAGCAAACACCGACATTACACACATGAAAGCATACAAACACACATGACCACCGCCGCCGGCGCCGATTCTTCTGTGCCGCACGCAACACCGCTGGGAGGATAGGGCCAGGGAGGGAGGCGCCGGCTGGGAGGTCGGGAACAAAGCGGAGCAAGGGCTGTAACATCCCAAAATTTTGATATTCAAATGTGAAACTTTAGGCTTTTGCATTTTGTTGGCATTCAAATTTTCCTTTGAAAATTTATTTGAAACCTTTGAGTTTTGTTACATACAAATATGTAGGTAATGAGAAGTAATATGCAAAGTAAATAGTAATAGTGTAAAAAATATAAACCAATTTTAAAATTTCACAAAATCTAAATTTTAGCCTTAAACCGAAAGTCCAACAACCATCTAAATAATTACACTAAAATCGGTAATCTTAAAATGAACTAAGGATTCAAGTTAAAATTCAAAATCTAAAATTGCTACAACCTCTTCACCGATACATACTATCGCTTTTCACTTTTATATGCCTATGAATCATTCATCTCATCGCTTTTTCCACACCACCACGCCACCCTCCCATCCAAAGATTGACCACCCAGCCCTTTATCTCTTGCCCAACCGAACACTCCCACTTGCCACCCTCTCCTTGTCATTTCTGTCCAGACCGAATGTATGCCCCATTGCCATTTCTTCCTAAGTCCCACCAAGAACACAACTTCATGTCCTTTCTCCTTCCAACTCTTTCAAGAACCTCAAATCACCCAATGCATGTTATACCATTGCAATCCTCATCGCACGAGCAACCCATTCATACAAGTAGTTTTCACATGCAACATCGCTTGAGCAATTTCACAAGAGGTGGAGCGGCCAGGAGGCTCGCAAGACGGCGACCGAGGGCGCACGAAAGCGCGCGGCAACAAGGCGAGGAAGACCCGCGGCGGCACCGAGATGGCGGAGCCGACGAGGCCGACCGGGCGCAAGGGCGCAGAGGAGGCGACCCGATGGTCCGGAGGAGGCTCCCGAGGCGCTGCCCGGGGGAGTCCGGCAATGAGCGGCTGGGCTGAGGTAGCCGGAACAGATCGAGGGAGCGAGGCGAGGCGGTCGAAGAGCTGCATGGCAGCGCATGACCGGCAGCAGAGGCGACGGCAGCAAGGCGCCGGAGGAGGAGCAATGACGCGCGGGAGGCGTGGGGCGAGGCAAGGCTCTGAGTGCAAGACCATGCGGCGACGCGAGGAGCATCGGCACAGTCGGCCCAGCCATGACCGAGGGGTCAGCTGGAGGCGAGGGGCCGAGGCGACACCTGCCCAGGGCTGCCGAGTGGGAGGAGTCTACCGAGAAAATGGGGGATTAGAAATGGAGGAGAGAGAGAGCACGCTAAGGAACAGAAAGGGGAAAGAAGCCACACGCGGGGAGAAAAAGAAAGAGGAGAAAGAAAAGGAAAGAAAATTGAGGGGGTCCCATCATAGTTTGATTATTTCGGATTTAATTGAATAGAGAAATTTTGAAAGGGCATAGTGAGATATTGATTAAGAATATTGTGTAGATCTATGCTCTCATGAAATGATGATTTAGTAAATAAAGATTGCCTAAATAATAAATCAAACCTTGCATATTAGTAAATGATATAGAATTAACCTGCTAAGTAGTTTAAATCATAAACCATTATCCTTATGCTCTAACATTAAAATACCACCATCGTGCAAATCTCAAGTAGTAAATTTAATTAAATAGCAATATTGATATATAGCCATGAAAGAAGTTTGACCTCAAGTAGATAAGAGTGTAATTACGATTAAATTGTGTCTAGCGCCAAAAGGATAAGGATATTAATGTCGAAAACTCTAATTAAAAAGGCCATATTAGTGTATAGTTATTAGAATATAATAGTGGGGTCATTAGTAATTAAAAAATAATCCCACTAATATGTAACCCAAGCTCAAGGATTCTAGGCATAGGTGTAATGGTATTTATATCCGAGTTGTATCTAAACCTAAAATAGCCCAAAGGGTCGCGGTCAATAAGAAATGGAAATCATGGTGTTAACCATTTAAATAACAATGGCCAAATAAATAGTCCTATGTGTTAATAAATTAGGGTGTTAATCATTTAATTAATAAATTGATTAATCAACCATAAACTCACCTAACATATTACCATATGAACTGCCTCAAACGCAAGCTCGGGATTAAATTGATAAGTTAATTTAGGTACACCATAAGCTCATGGACCTAATTCTTAAAAGATAACCCTGCATGATACTCAACATCTCCGCACAACTTTACACCGATCATAGGATTAACCTACCTCATGGAACTTCCTAAATAAATGTAAATACAAAAGAAGTTACTAGTAAAATATTGAGCCAATCGATTTCGCCATTAGCTATACTTAGCTATCTCCGAACACTAAACAAAATAACCTCATGAGTACATACCCTAAAGATAAGTTTAATACATCAACTCTTACACCACCTATAGGTCTAACTCGTTCATGGAATTTTGATAAATATAAGAATAATAAAAGAAGCTACCAATAAAAGATCAAGTCATCACATTCCCCCACTTTGCCTCCAATCACCATTAACTCATAACAAAGATAAAATGAATTTATTCGGATTTTATTTGGATCTTTGAGTTATTTGCTTTATTCGTGTTCACGCTTAGCACGTAATTAGGAATGGGAGTTCAAGAATCGAGATCAAGTGTAATCAAGAGCAAAGTAAAGATCAAGACCAAGCTCCCAGAAAGCATTGTGTGAGCTCAAGATCATGAAAACCAGCCAAAGTAGTCAATACTTTGATCATGTTGAACCTACATTTTCGAAATTACTTTTGTTTAAATTATCAAATTGCATGTTAATTTATATACAAATACATGCTTAATTCAAGATTCTAGTTATATGCCTATCATTTGCCTTGATTAATATTATACCCCTTTTGAATATTGAATTATGAACCTTGTCGCCCTAGCAAAATTATAGTAGTAATCTTTCAAAATAAGTCCCTAATTACGCCATGCTTAGTATTGCATAGATACTGGGGCTGAAATGCCCCAAAGATCATCAACATTTTCAATCATGAGAAATCGTTTGGGCTATGGTGATAATGACCGGTATTCGTGTTGGATATGATTATTTTATGCCCCAAAACCTCAACTTGCTTGAATATCTCGGATGATTTTGGTGTTGCGGGAGCACAAATATGGAATGGTAGAACCGCCTGAATATTAAGGACCAATCTTGTCATGATCTCCCACGAAAAAAAGGCAACCATATGTCCGAAAATACAACTTGGCTAAGTAGTGGTATCGAACTCCCGACTCATCTCACCCAGAGTGGATAGACGGGTTATGCAAGGGCAAAGGAGGCCTAAAGGGACACCAAGGGAGGGTGACGCTCACTAGTCGTGACTAGCATTGGGGGAGGGGAGCCCGATAATGCTAGTAGCCGCAGACATCCCTGCAACATATGGGACCCACCGCAAGTGGAAATACCATAGGGTGAGATGACTAGTGAACTAGATATCCCAATATCATGTGATATCTATTTGACCACCGACCATGGAATCGTGGGGCAACAGTGGATTATCGCGCATCCGCTGACAAAGCCGCTCCCACCAAAGCATGAGGCTCACACTAGGCAATGGGTATTAGATACCACATGGTTGACTCTAGCAAGTGGAGACTCAAGGATATGCCCAGAGGCAACATGGAGATGTTGAATATATCACATACTATGTTTATGATACATTGCTTTGTTCCTTGAAATAGACATTATCATTATTGATCAATGAGTATGACTTATTCATGAGACTCTTAATGCCAAAATGTTGCTATTTCTAAATGATCCCGATTATATTTATGAGGAACAAATATGATTCAAAGATCAAGATATGTATTGATTGATGATCATGTCTCATGGATCATGGTATGGAGATACCAAATCAATAATATGGACATGTGTTAGTGAACATATGTTGATAGACCCGCCATGAGACACCGCAGAGATTCCATATGTCATCTGGTCTCAAGTAGTGTTTATATGGAACTTTAGACTTGAGATCATCATGGTTCCCAAAGATGCGAGTAGCTACTTTGGGACTACTAAACACTACTCCGTAATCGGGTAGTCATAAAAGTAGTCTTTGGTTTGCATGAAACATGTAGGGGATGGAATGATCAAGATAGAATTTGCCCTCCTTATGGAGAGATATCTCGCCCTCGATGTAATGGATTATGAAAGTGCATGGCCATGCAAGGTGATTGAGGAGTCAATCACGAGTTTATAATCCATCACGGAATCGAGAGAGTGATTGAGCTATTAAGAGGATGACATAGGTCTCGCCTTAGCTTAATCTATATCGTGAGGCAAAGGGATTAGTACATGAGAACATTAAGTTCAACCGATATGATCTTACGTATACTTTGGGGTTAATATGTCTTACTAGAGACCGCTATTAACACGGTGACCTGAAGGAGTCGGTCGGACCAAGTATACGTGAACCTGCTGTGGTCGCACACTTAACGGGTTGGAAACTAATTCAATGTGATTCGATATGGGCTCAAGGATAGATCCTGATAGATTCATTGGGCCCTACCCACGAGGCCCAGTGAGGAGGTCTATATAAGGAGGCCGGGATGCATCCGATAATCCCGAGCAAACTCGCCGCCACCTCCAGGAAAGCCCTAGTCGCGGGAGTGCCGGTACACTCGCGATCGACGCCAGACCGACGGTGGATACCCGGAGACGCCGCGTTGCGGCGTTGATCGCATCGACAACCCTGATTGATCCGCGGTGCGCGTTGATCGCAGGAGACGATCGGTCGACGATCGATACTTCCACTACTACCTGACGCGTGGTTGGACTCCGCCCAACTTTCACCGTTTAGAGGTAACATCCATGATCCCTACTTGCATGATGTTCTTGTGGCAGAAAGTTTTGTCCATCTTTGCAATCCATTAGTGGTATGTAGCCTTTGCTTAGTTTGCATCCGATCACGGTTGTAAGATTGACCCATTACACTAGATCAATCCGGTCATAAGGGTTGGAATATGTATGAGTTGATAGCATCATGTCCAAAAGATTAGTTCGGGTTCTTCTGATGTACCGATTGTTCTCCCTACCGGTAACACCCGGCCAATCAAACCAGACAAAGATTGAGCCAACAATCGAGGTCTTGGTATGTCCTCAAGCATACCGATCGATGATTGATTAACTGATTAATGAAAATTGAGACATTTTGAATGGCCTGATTGGTTGATTTGATCCCCCAGAGATTTTCATAGCGATTTCAAGATGCGATCTATGTAATCTGAGGTTTCCGTGCCGCTCAAACCGTGGACCGCTCAGCATTTAAGATTGTTATGAAAACATTCATGTCGTATGAGAATACGTTACGCTTTAACTGGCAGGAATGATGGAAATGGTATGGCATGATGCTATGTATGGTGTTTGGTGCTCGTGTAATTAATCACACCGTTGAGGCGTTTTTAATTGTATAACGACTGTCGACTTGTGATGCTTGAGTCTCCTGTAATTCATTTGCTCCTATGGTAATAGTTTAGTTCTTGCTATGGAGGCAAGCATGAGCAAAACAAAAAGAATTCACCCGGAACCACGGGAAACCCCCAAAATTTTAAAGATAATTGATTAAGCATTGATTTTTTTTTGTAATATTCCGCCATCCAACTTTTTTAATTAAATATTCTTAAGAAAAAATTAAGAATTTTTTTGATGTCCTTCCAATTGTCGCACTATAAGAATCATGATCATTGTTTGGTAGGTCGCACAAAGAGTACCATCAACTATCTTGATCTAATAGGGTGGATCGACATCCACATGCATAGTATTGGTTTACTTAACAAGGTTATCAAAACAGTGGACCTTGGGGCATAGGTTGGGGTGACATATTGATGTCACCCAACAAACAAGAGTCACATAAGATGGATTAGCAAGTGTTGCTTACCTACATCACTAGGTTTCTAGCAATGATGCCAAAGCTCACTAGAACTTAGATGAACATGGATCTTGACCACTATATGTCGTTAGAGGAAGACGATTACAAAACATATAGTGGAGTATCTTTTTTAAATTGTTTAATGGAAGATCAAACATGAACATAGTGCTAAACTTTGCATATTCTTTGTTGTAGATCATGTCAACTAATGCCGATCCAGCTTCTTTTAATTTGCATCTATTCTGAGAAAGAAAACTCAATGGAACGAACTTTTTGGATTGGTATCGCAACCTCGAGAATTGTTCTCAAGCAAGAGCAAGGAGTATGTCCTGAGTCTCCTTATCCCGATGACTTGCCCGATAATGCTACCGTGGTCGCACGGAAAGCTTATGAGAAGCAAACGAATGATTACCTTGATGTGAGTCGTCTCATGCCACAATGTCCTCGAGCTTGTAAGCAATATGAGAACACGATGCCTACAATATCATGGGGTTATGGTATGTTTGAGAACCAAGCAAGCGAGAGGTTCAACACTTCAAAGTCCTTGTTTATGCAGGCAGTGGTAGGGAACTCGCCACCTCATGTGATTAAGATGATTGGCTACATTGAGAGTCCGAAAAGCTTGTTTTCCCTTAGCCAAGAGTTGGCTAACATGTGATTCTTCGCCGCCCTCGAGCTTTGAGCCATTCATTCGAACTATCACATGAACAACATGGATGAAGACCTCGGTGAAGGTATGGGATGCTAAATCACCGAGGAAAGCATTAAGAAAAGCACCATCATGTGATGATGATGGAAAGGCAAGGGCAAGCCCTATGTAAAGAAAGGCGCGTCAAAGAGTTAGCTCGGCGAGATCGCGAAAGCGCTCTAAGGCAAGCAAGTCAAGAAGGGGCTCGCTTCGATGCGCATTGCTACACATAAGCAATCGTGACATTAGAAAAGGAACGCCCAAAGTACTTGGAGGATCTTGAGAAAAGAAGGAAGTACGACTCGGCCCTGTATAAATGTTATAGAAATCAATCTTGCTACTCCATCGATTCTGGGTATTTGATACCGGATCGGTTGCTCACATTTGCAAATCGCTGTGGGCTAAGAAGAAGTAGAAGTTTGAGGAGGATGCAAGGATCTTCGCTGGCAATGGAGCAAAGTTGTCAGTAGTTGGCACCATGCCATTGTCTTTACCTTCGTGATTAGTTTTGGAATTGAATAATTGTTATTGTGTTCCATCTCTTCCAAGAACATTATTTCGCCTATGTTTACAAGTGTAGTTATGACTTTAGATCCGTGAACAATGGTTGTTCTCTTTATTTCAAAGATATGTTCTATTGTCATACCCATTGGTGAATGGGTTATATGTTCTTACCTTGAAGAGTTATCGGTCTATAACATTAATACAAAGAGGCAACGATCGAATGATTTGAATCCCACGCTTATTTGGCACCGCCGCTAGGTCACATAAATGAGAAACGCATGGAGAAGCTCCATAGAGATGGTATTCGCACTCATTTGATTTTGAATCATTTGAGACATGCGAATCTTGTTTACTTGGCAAGATGACAAAAGCACCTTTCACCGTCAAGGTGAACGGGCAAGTGACTTATTGGCACCGTACATTCGATGTATGTGGACCAATGAGCTCAACAAATGAGGTGGTTTTCAAGATTAAACTTTTATCGATGACTTTAGTAGATATGGATATATCACCGATGAAGATAAGTCCGAATCCTTTGAAAAGTTCAAAGAATTCCAAATGAAGTGCAAAATCATTTAGGCAAGACAATCAAGTTTCTACGATCCGATCGTGGAGGCGAGTATTTGAGCCATGAGTTTGGTAATCATCTCAGGATTGTGGAATTGTTCCACAATTGACTCCGCCCTAACACCTCAATGGAATGGGGTATCGAACGAGAAATCGCACCTTATTAGATATGGTGCGCCCATGATGAGCCACAGATCTTCCGTTGTCTTTTGGGGTACGCCTTGAAATACCCGCTTCACACTAAACAGTAGTTCCATCAAAGTCGAGAAAAGACACCATATGAGATGTGGACAGACAACGCCCTAGCTTGTCTTTTCTTAAGATTTGGGGATGAGACTTATGTAAACGCTTACAACCGATAAGCTCACCCTAAACCGATAAGTGCTTCTTTATCGGTATCCTAAGGAAACGAAAGGATATTACTTTATAATCAAGAAGAAGGCAAAGTGTTTGTCGCCTAAGATGGTGTCTTCTTAGAGAAAGAGTTTCTCTCAAGAAGGGATAGTGGAGCATGGTGCAACTTGAAGAAATTCGAGAAACACCAAAACGCTTTCAGCCCTACGTAACCACAACAGATGAACAAACCGTTGAAGAACCCTGGGACACACCGCACCACGTAGGTCGAGAGGTCACGCTCGCACCGAGAGGTACATGTTCTTGACTACTCAACAACGGACATATTGTTGTTAGACAACGATGAGCCTAAGACCTATGAAGAAGCGATGGTGGGACCAGACTGAAATGGCTTGAAGCCATGAGATCCAAATTGAATCCATGCACAAGAATCAAGTTTGAACTTGGTTGATCCAATTGATGGTGTTAAAACCATTGAGTGCAAATGGGTTTTCAAGAAAAGATAGACATAGATGGAAATGTTCACATCTATAAAGCGCGATTCGGCCAAAGGTTTCAAACAAATTCAAGGTGTTGATTATGATGAAACTTTTCACCGTCGCAATGCTAAAGTCTATTCGGATCATTCTAGCATCGCGCTATTTCGACTATGAAATATGGCAATGGATGTCAAAACATTTCCTTAATGGAAATCTGAGGAGGATGTACATGACACCCAGTGTTTTGTCGATCCGCAATCGCCTAGAAAGATATGCAAGCGCAAAGATCCATTTATGGATTAAAGCAGTATCTCGAGTTGGAACATCTGCTTTGATGAAGTAATCAAAGGGTTTGGTTTCATCAAGAACTAAGAAGAGCCTTGTGTTTACAAAAGGCAGTGGAGCGCACTGTTTCTCGGGTCTTATATGTGGATGACATATTGTTGATCGAAATGATATTCCTATGTTCGAATCTAAGTCTTCATTGAAAATAGTTTCTATGAAAGACTTAGAGAGGCGATATATTCTCGGCATCAAGATCTATAGAGATAGATCAAAAAGTGATTGGATTAAGCCAAGATACGCACATTGACAAGGTGTTGAAAAGGTTCAACATGCAGATTCCAAGAAAGGCTTCCTACCTATGTCACATGGTATAAATCTTAGCAAGAATCTGTCCTAGTACACCGATGAGCGGATAAATGAATGCGATTCCATATGCTTCACTATTGGATCCATCATGTATGCCATGCTTTGTACACGCCCGCATGTCTCAGATGCTTTAAGTGCTACGAGTAGATACTCACGATCCGTGAAAGTCACCGATTAGTAAAGAACATCTTGAAGTACTTGAGAAGAACTAAAGATGTGTTCCTGCCTATGGGGTGAGGAAGAGCTCAAATGGTTACACCGATGCTAGCTTCCAAACCGACAAAGATGATTTTAGATCGCAACTGGATTTGTGTTCCTCGAATGGCGCGGTGAGTCGAAGAGTTCCAAGGAGACATTGTCGATTCTACAATGGTTGTACATAGCGGCTCAAGTCGCTAAAGAGGTCGTTGGATCAAGAAATTTTTCGAGCTGGTGTGATGGCTAGTGCCTCCACCCAATGGACCCATGTGACAATAGTGGAGCCATTGGCAAGCCAAGGAGCCTAGATCACACCAAGTCCAAGCACATTCTACGGCGATTTCATCTCATCCGCGAGATTGTGGAGAGAGGCGATGTTAAGATATGCAAAGTACACACGGATTTGAACATTGCGATCCGCTGACAAAGCCGCTTCCCACCAAAGCATGAGGCTCACACTAGGGCAATGGGTATTAGATACCACATGGTTGACTCTAGTGCAAGTGGGAGATCATGATATGCCCTAGAGGCAACATGGAGATGTTGAATATATCACATACTATGTTTATGATACATTGCTTTGTTCCTTGAAATAGACATTATCATTATTGATCAATGAGTATGTGACTTATTCATGAGACTCTTAATGCCAAAATATTGCTATTTCTAAATGATCCCGATTATTTCATATGAGGAACAAATATGATTCAAAGATCAAGATATGTATGATTGATGATCATGTCTCATGGATCATGGTATGGAGATACCAAATCAATAATATGGACATGTGTTAGTGAACATATGTTGATAGACCCCATGAGACACCGCAGAATTCCATATGTCATCGCTGGTCTCAAGTAGTGTTTATATGTGGAACCTTGACTTGAGATCATCATGGTTCCCAAGATGCGTAGTAAGCTACTTTGGGACTACTAAACACTACTCCGAATCGGGTAGTCATAAAAGTAGTCTTGGGTTTGCCATGAAACATGTAGTGGGATGGAATGATCAAGATAGAATTTGCCCCTCCTTTGGGAGAGATATCTCGGCCCTCGATGTAATGGATTATGAAAGTGCATGGCCATGCCAAGGTGATTGAGGAGTCAATCACGAGTTTATAATCCATCACTAATCGAGAGAGTGATTGAGCTATTAAGAGGATGACATAGGTCTCGCTTGAGCTTAATCTATATCGTGAGGCAAAGGGATTAGTACATGAGAACATTATGTTCAAAGATATGATCTTTACGATACTTTGGGGTTAATATGTCTTACTAGAGACCGCTATTAACACGGTGACCGGAAGGTGTTTCGGTCCACCAAGTATACGGAACCTCGTGGTCGCCACTTAACCAAGTTGGAACACTAATTAATGTGATTCTGTATGGGCTCAATTGGATAGAGATCCTGATAGACTTATTGGGCCCCCACGAGGCCCAAGTGAGGAGGTCTATATATGGAGGCGAGGGCCGGGATGCATCCGATAATCCCGAGCTAAACCCCGCCACCTCCGAGCGCCCTAGTCGCCATGAGGCCGGTACACTGCGATCGACGCCCTCGGACGTGGATACGTGAGACGCCGGCTTGCGCTGATCGGCATCGACAACCCAGATTGATTCGCTTGGTGCGTTGATCGCGGAGGAGACGATCCGGACGATCGACTACTTCCACTACTACCTCGACGCGTGGTTGGACGGCCCAACTTTCATTGCACAAGGCTAGAGGTAACGATCCATGATCCCTACTTAAGCATGATGTTCTTGGTGCGCGGTAGAAAAGTTTTGTTTTCGCTATCGTAGCCTTCGCAATCCATTACGTATGAGTGCAACGTTCGGATGCAATGTTTATAAATTTGCTCCTCCGCCTCGCAACTTCTTCACGATGATTCACCGAGCTTATTCTTCACAGAGCTCCATTTCTTCACCGCTTCATCGCCTTAACCATTTCTTCACGCACCTCCATTCCTTCCCATTGCTTCACATAGCATTCTCCTTTCCTTCCCATTGCTTCACATAGTTGTACTTTTATTTATTTGTTTGTTACTTATTTTACAAGCATATTTATTGTATTTGTTACTTATTTTACAAGCATATTTATTGTATTTGTTACTTTATTTTACAAGCATATTTATTGTATTTGTAATTTTTTT
>JAYGGG010000523.1:0-44866 GCA_036346245.1 Bonia amplexicaulis | reverse complement strand
AGACATTATCATTATTGATCAATGAGTATGTGACTTATTCATGAGACTCTTAATGCCAAAATGTTGCTATTTCTAAATGATCCCTGATTATATTTCATATGAGGAACAAATATGATTCAAAGATCGAGATATGTATTGATTGATGATCATGTCTCATGGATCATGGTATGGAGATACCAAATCAATAATATGGACATGTGTTAGTGAACATATGTTGATAGACCCGCCATGAGACACCGCAGAGATTCCATGTGTCATCGCTTGGTCTCAAGTAGTGTTTATGTGGAATCCTTAGACTTGAGATCATCATGGTTCCCAAAGATGCGTAGTAGCTACTTTGGGACTACTAAACACTACTCCGTGAATCGGGTAGTCATAAAAGTAGTCTTTGGGTTTGCCATGAAACATGTAGTGGGATGTGAATGATCAAGATAGAATTTGCCCTCCTTATGGGAGAGATATCTCCGGGCCCTCGATGTAATGGATTATGAAAGTGCATGGCCATGTCAAGGTGATTGAGGAGTCAATCACGAGTTTATAATCCATCACGGAATCGAGAGAGTGATTGAGCTATTAAGAGGATGACATGTGTCTTGCCTTGAGCTTAATCTATATCGTGAGGCAAAGGGATTAGTACATGAGAACATTACGTGTTCACCGATATGATCTTTATGTATACTTTGGGGTTAATATGTCTTACTAGAGGTCCGCTATTAACACGGTGACCGGAAAGGTGTTTCGGGTCGCAACCAAGTATACGTGAACCTGCTGTGGTCGCACACTTAACGGGTTGGAACACTAATTCAATGTGATTCGGATATGGGCTCAATTCGATAGAGATCCTGATAGACTCCTATTGGGCCTCGGTCCACGAGGCCCAAGTGAGGAGGTCTATATATGGAGGCGAGGGCCGAGGGAAAGCATCCGATAATCCCGAGCTAAACCCCGCCGCCACCTCCTCGAGCCAAACCCTAGCCTCTTGCGAGTGCCGGTACACTCGCGATCGGGCGCCCACCCGCACGTGTGGATACCGTGGAGGCGCCGCCGTTGCCGATCGGCATCAACAACCCATGATTGATCTGCTCGTGGTGCGGTTGATCGCGTGGAGGAGACGATCGGTTCGGGACGATCGACTACTTCCACCATCGCCGACGCGGCGTGGTTGGATCGGCTTCTCCAACTCTTCTTCCGCTACTGCTGCGTCTAGTGGTAACGATCCATGATCCTCTTAAGCATGATGTCCTTGTGTGCGCGGTAGAAAAGTTTTGTTTTTCGCTATCGTAGCCTTCGCGCAATCCTTTAAGTCTTTGCTCGCCCGGTGCGGCTTCGCATCTTATGCATCATCGGGTGATTCCATCTCGTGAAAAATGGGCACTTAGCCACTAGTCCTCACTAAAAGGCGAACGGTCCGCAAGAGAAGGCGTTTGTTCACCGCCGCATCTGCTTTAGCTTGTTGCGCCGCGGTTCTCCTGGAAAGTCTGCAGACGGTGCAGCAGCATTGCTACCGCTATGCATCACCAGGTGATTCCATCTCAGAGAAAACGGGCACTTAGCCACTAGTCCTCACTAAAAGGCGCAACGGTTCACGATGTATATGCTTGTTCACCGCCAAGATCTCGCTTTAACTCGTTGTTGCCGCGGTTCTTGAAGTCGCCGCCGCCCGGCAGGCAACATTCCGCTATGCATCACCGGGTGATTCCATCTCAGAAAAACGGGCACTTAGCCACTAGTCCTCACTAAAAGGCGCAACGGTCCACAAGAGAAGGCGTTGTTCACCGCCGCATCTACTTTAGCCGCTTGCGCCATGGTTCTCCTGGTGTGCTGCTCGGTGCAGCATTGCCGTTACCGGATATGCATCACGGGTGATTCCATCTCGTAGAAAAACGGGCACTTAGCCACTAGTCCTCACTAAAAGGCGCAACGGTCCACGAGTAGGCGTTTGTTCACCGCCGCATCCGCTTTAACTCTGTTCTTGCGCTGTTCTCCTGGAAGCCGCTGCTCAGCCCGGCTTCGCCGTTACCCGCTATGCATCACCGGTGATTCCATCTCGTAGAAAAAAGCGGGCACTTAGCCACTAGTCCTCACTAAAAGGCGCCACGGTCCGCAAGAGAAGGCGTTTGTTCACCGGCATCATCGCTTTGCTTTGTTGCGCCACGGTTCTCCGGGTCTTGCCGGCTCGGCAGGCCACATGTTACCGGCTATGCATCACCGGGTGATTCCATCTCGTAAAAAAACGGGCACTTAGCCACTAGTCCTCACTAAAGGCGCAACGGTCCACGAGAGAAGGCGTTTGTTCACCGTCGGCATCTGCTTTGCTTTGCTGCGCGCGGTTCTCCTTAAGTCTTTTGCTCCCGGCAGACCTGCTACATACGGCTATGCATCACCGGGTGATTCCATCTCGTGAAAAAAACGGGCACTTGGCCACTAGTCCTCACTAAAAGGCGCAACGGTCCACGAGAAGGCGTTTGTTCACCGCCGCATCTCGCTTTAACCTGCTGCGCGCGCGGTTCTCCTAAGTGCCGCCGCTCGGCAGCGGCTTCGCCGTTACCCGCTATGCATCACCGGGTGATTCCATCTCGTAGAAAAACGGGCACTTAGCCACTAGTCCTCACTAAAAGGCGCACGGTCCACGAGAGAAGGTGTTTGTTCACCGCCAAGATCCGCTTTAACTTTGCTGCGCCGCTGTTCTCCGTGGCGTCGCTCGTGCGGCAGCCATTACCGGATATGCATCACCGGTGATTCCATCTCGTAGAAAAACGGGCACTTAGCCACTAGTCCTCACTAAAAGGCGCAACGGTCCACGAGAGAAGGCGTTTGTTCACCGCCGCATCTCGCTTAGCTTTGTTGCGCGCGGTTCTTGAATGTCTGCTGCCGCCCGGTGCAGCCGCCCGCTATGCATCACCGGGTGATTCCATCTCGCTGAAAAACGGGCACTTAGCCACTAGTCCTCACTAAAAGCGCAACGGTCCGCAAGAGAAGGCGTTTGTTCACCGCCGCATCCGCTTTAACTTTGTTGCGCCGCGGTTCTCCGAAGTGCCGCCATCGCGGTGCGACCGCTACTCCCGCTATGCACCACCGGTGATTCCATCTCGTAAAAAAACGGGCACTTAGCCACTAGTCCTCACTAAAAGGCGCAACGGTCCACGAGAAGGCGTTTGTTCACCGCCGCATCTGCTTTGCTTGCCTGGCGCCGCGGTTCTCCTGAAGTCTGCCGCTCCGGCAGCTTCGCCATTACCGGCTATGCATCACCGGTGATTCCATCTCGTAGAAAAACAGGCACTTAGCCACTAGTCCTCACTAAAGGCGCAACGGTCCACGAGAAAGGCGTTTGTTCACCGCCGGCATCGCTTTAGCGTGTTGCGCGCGGTTCTCCTGGTGTCGCCGCTTCCGGCAGCTTATTGTTACCCGGCTATGCATCACCGGTGATTCCATCTCGTGAAAAAACGGGCACTTAGCCACTAGTCCTCACTAAAGGCGCAACGGTCCACGAGAAGGCGTTTGTTCACCGCCGCATCTGCTTTTAGCCTTGTTGCTCGCGGTTCTTCGTGTCTTTGCCGCTCGGTGCGGCCGCAGCTGCTACTCCGGCTATGCATCATCGGGTGATTCCATCTCGTAGAAAAAATGGGCACTTAGCCACTAGTCCTCACTAAAAGGCGCAACGGTCCGCAAGAGAAGGCGTTTGTTCACCGCCGGCATCTGCTTTAGCTTGTTGCGCCGCGGTTCTCCGGAAGTGCTGCCTGCTCCGGTGCAGCTTCGCCGTTACCCGGCTATGCATCACCGGGTGATTCCATCTCGTAGAAAAAACGGGCACTTAGCCACTAGTCCTCACTAAAAGGCGCAACGGTCCACGACATATATGCTTGTTCACCGCCGCATCTACTTTAGCCTTGTTGTGCGCGGTTCTTCTGGTGCTGCTCGCCCGGCAGGCCATTACTCACTATGCATCACCGGTGATTCCATCTCGTGAAAAATGGGCACTTAGCCACTACTCCTCACTAGAAGGCGCAACGGTCCACAAGAGAAGGCGTTTGTTCACCGCCAGGCATCTACTTTAGCCTTGCTATGCGCGCTGTTCTCCTGGTGCTTTTCGCCCGGCAGCAGTCATACATTACCGGCTATGCATCACCAGGTGATTCCATCTCGTAGAAAAAACGGGCACTTAGCCACTAGTCCTCACTAAAAGGCGCAACGGTCCACAAGAGAAGGCGTGTAATATCCCGAACGTCATTCGGCATAAGATTTTAAATCCATCGCGGAATCGCCGGTTTTTTGGTAAATCACGGGAAGGGAAAATATGAATTGTAGAACTTTGTAAAATGAATTAAATAAATTAAAATATTTAATTTGATGTTTTGGGCTGTCCGGAGGGTGGGCTGCCCGCTTTGGGCCAAGAAGCCCAAATGGGGCCTGCACCCCTCCCAAACCCTAGCACCCTCTATATAAACCCCTCTCTTGGCCCCTCCCTCCTCCTCCCACACAGCCACCTCCCCTCCTTTGGGCGCCTCCCCTTCCCCCTGCTGCTGCCAAGAAGATCTCCCCCCATTGGCCCTTGGAGAAGAAGAAGGAGAAGAAGGAGAAGAAGAAGAAGGAGAAGGAAGGAGAAGAAGAAGAAGGGGAAAAGATTTGGGTAAATTTCTTCATCTAGGTAATCTATCCCCATCCCAATCCTCTGTTTTATGGATTTATTAGGGTTCTTGGCACGGTATTTGTGGATAGATATTAGATCAATCACCCGATTAGAATTTTGCCGCGGACTGGTTTTAGATCTATTCGCGCAGCGCCAGTTGTCTCTCAGTTTTGGGCTAGAAATAGATTTTTCCTGAGGATCTCCCCAAAAGGAAAAGTGTAGAGGACGTCCAGATCTAGCTATTGTATTGTTTTCAATTTTTTTCACCAATGGATCTGGGAGATACGGGGTCGCCAAACTCGCTGATTTGCAGGCGGCCAGATCTGCGCAGCCGACGGTAAACCGTAGTTTAAAATTAGAAAACGATTTTTCCTGCGGGTATTCCCAAAAGGAAAGTTGTAGATTACTCTTATATACCTCCTGTATGTGTTTCAAAATTTTATACCACGGGATCTAGGAGAAACAGAGACGGAATTAACGCTGTCCGGCAGGCAGTCGGGTTGTTACAGACCGACTGTAATTCGGTGTTTAAAAATAGTAGATGATTTTTCTGGCCTTGTCCGTAGTTGGGAAAAATGTAGATAATTTAGAGATCTAGCTCCTGTAAAATTTTAGTAATATTTAGACCTCTGTGCTGTCGGGGCTGCGCATTTGAATGCGGCTGCCCAAATCTGCAGAGCAGAGCATGTCCTCTGTTTTGGGCATTTAATTACTCCTAGTTTTGATTAAAATAAAAATAGGTGTTCTCCATGAAAAATGTAGATATTTAAGTCATGAAACCAGAGAGGTATTATTTGCTATTTTCGATGCATATAATTAAAGATACAAATTAAGAAGCAGCTCTGCTGCAGAGGCTAGAATGCAGAATTGTGAGCGGAGGAGTTTTCGCGGGTTCGGGTCTCTAGCGTTGATTTATATTTTTATGTCGTGTTTGTATGCTGTGATGGAGTGCTGAGAGGTGTCTTATGGACAGGTGGACCTGTCCCTGAGCGCCCTTGATTTTTGTGGTTCGTCGCTTCATCGGATTGAGGCAAGTAAACGTGGCGGTGGTTGCTACCGCTTAACCGTTGTTCATAATACATTCAGTTTACATTATTATCGTAATTTGATACAATTGCCATAATTGCATGATATTTTAATTGTGAAATTCTTGCTTAATGTTAATATGTTGATCATGAAATTAGTATGTGGTGGATGTTGATTATGTTGAGAGCATGATAATGTTCCTTGCGGATGAATTAATGTGATTAATGGATTTCCATGTCATTCATACCATACATGTCATATCATGTCCTTTGAATGTGGATGTCGCCGCTTATAGCCGCGACCGTACACGGCACAGCGTCAGATATTGCCGAATACGACGCACCTCTTCGCCCGCTGGAAGCATTCGATATTGCCGAAATACGATGCATCGCACTTCCTGCCCTGGCAAGAGTAATGTGGAGCATAGCATGAGCATTCATATGCATTCATATGCACTGCATTGTGGAATGATCATTTGCATACATATGCAATATAATGTGGTGGAGTTATTTTTGTGGAATGTACAACTTCATAGTTGTAATGTGGAATTGGCTCTTTGTGAGCTATTGATGGAATGAAGGTTGTGGTTGTGATATTGAAATGTGGTTCGTCCCTTGAGTGATTATGATGGTGTCATGAAACTCTCTTTCCTTACTTTACTTGTTTATAGTAATTGTGGATAGGAGGAGTAATATAGTATTGAAGTAAGACATATATATGTTTTATTGCCTTTGGTAGTGGTAGTGGTTGATGATTTAAAATAGTCACCATGAATCAATTGTTATTGTTTTACCGCCATTGATAGTGAATCGAGGTCGTGAATATATACGTTGTTAATTATGGAAGATTAAATATTGTTGATTAATCTATTGTGGCTTGTGGAGGAATAAATGTTTCTTTTGCATTTAATACGGGATAAAATGATTGCATTCATATGTTAATTAAATCTGAAATTTTAGAGGTATTATTCATAGAAGTTTATGGTGGTTTAATAACTTTGAACATAAATTGTAATTGTGGATGTATGGAATTATAATGATGATGTTTAAATTGCTTGTAGTTTGAATAACTTGTTAAACAGCTTGCTTGCTGAGATTTTTATCTCACTCTTGCTTCCCCTCCCTGCTGTGGACTTTGAGCATGCATTGGGAAGGGTAGAGCTGCACCGCACCGATGCACTCGTATTATAATCTTAATGCTGAAATAAAGTTGAAATAATTCTAGTCTTTTGCTTAGTTATCATATTGATGTATGTTTCACCTTATTAATGTTGAACATGGAATTGTTCCTTTGGTTATTATTGTTAAGTTGATTATGAATATTAAATTGTTCTCATTATTCCGTTATTTATTAGTTGTTTACGCTCCGCTTATACTATCTTGCGTGAGTAATGTTGCTAGTTTGTTTTATTTATGAATTGACTAGTCAGAGTAGTATTAGTGGCATTCCGTGGCATTGTGGGTCCTGGGTGTTACAAATGCTTGTTCACCGCCGTGATCCGCTAGCCTGGCTATGCGCGGTTCTCCTGGTGCTTGCCGCTCGGTGCAGGCTGCGTCGTTACCGGCTATGCATCACCGGGTGATTCCATCTCAGAAAAACGGGCACTTAGCCACTAGTCCTCACTAAAAGGCGAACGGTCCACGAGAGAAGGCGTTGTTCACCGCCAGATCCGCTTTTAGCCTGCGCGCCGCGGTTCTTCTGGTGTCGCCGCTGCTCGGTGCAGCTTCATTGTTACCCGCTATGCATCACCGGGTGATTCCATCTCGTAGAAAAACGGGCACTTTGCCACTAGTCCTCACTAAAAGGCGAACGGTCCACAAGAGAAGGCGCTTGTTCACCACCGCATCTCGCTTAGCTAGCCTGCGCGCGGTTCTCCGTGGCGTTGCCGCTCGGTGCGGCAGGCATTGCATTCCGCTATGCATCACCGGGTGATTCCATCTCGTAGAAAAACGGGCACTTAGCCACTAGTCCTCACTAAAGGCGCAACGGTCCACGAGAAGGCGCTTGTTCACCGCCAAGATCTGCTTTAGCCTGTTGCGCCGCGGTTCTCCTGGCGTGCCGCTCCGCCCGGCAGGCATTGCTATCCGGACATGCATCACCGGTGATTCCATCTCAGAAAAACGGGCACTTAGCCACTAGTCCTCACTAAAAGGCGCAACGGTCCACGAGAAAGGCGCTTGTTCACCGCCGCATCCGCTTAGCCTGCGCGCCGTTCTTCTGTCTGTCGCTCGCTCGGCAGCCAGCATTGCATTCCGCTATGCATCACCGGGTGATTCCATCTCGTAGAAAAACGGGCACTTAGCCACTAGTCCTCACTAAAAGGCGCAACGGTCCACGAGATGCGCTTGTTCACCGCCGATCTCGCTAGCTTGCTGCGCCGCGTTCTCCTGGCGTACTGCCCGGCAGCCGCTCCTACCCGGCTATGCATCACCGGGTGATTCCATCTCGAGAAAAACAGCACTTAGGCACTTGTCCTCACTAAAAGGCGCAACGGTCCACGAGAGAAGGCGTTGTTCACCGCCGCATCTCGCTTTAGCCTGCTGGCGCCGCGGTTCTCCTGGCGTCGCCGCCCGGCAGCTCGACAAGCATTACCGGCTATGCATCACCGGTGATTCCATCTCGTGAGAAAAACGGACACTTAGCCACTAGTCCTCACTAAAAGGCGCAACGGTCCACGAGAAGGCGTTTGTTTACCGCCATCTCTCGCTTAGCTCGCCTGCCGCAGGTTCTCCGTGGTCTTTGCTGCCCGGCAGGTCATTGCTACCGGCTATGCATCACCGGGTGATTCCATCTCGTGAAAAACGGCACTTAGCCACTAGTCCTCACTAAAAGGCGCAACGGTCCACGAGAGAATGCGTTTGTTCGTAGCACCGCATCCGCTTTAGCCTGCGCTGCGCCATGTTCTCCTGGTGTCGCCGCTCCGGCAGCAGCCTGCCATTACCCCAATGCATCACCGGTGATTCCATCTCGAAAAACGGGCACTTGGCCACTAGTCCTCACTAAAAGGCGCAACGGTCCACGAGAGAATGCGCTTGTTCACGCCGCATCTCGCTGGCTGCTTGTGCCGCGGTTCTCCTGTCGTTGCCCGCCCGGCAGTCATTGCTATTACCGCAATGCATCACCGGTGATTCCATCTCAGAAAAAAAGCGGGCACTTGGCCACTAGTCCTCACTAAAAGGCGCAACGGTCCACAAGAGAAGGCGTTGTTCACCGCCGCATCCGCTTTAGCTTTGCGCCGCGGTTCTCCGGCGCCGCCGCTCCGGCAGTCATTTCGCTACCCGCTATCCATCACGGGTGATTCCATCTCGTAGAAAAACGGGCACTTAGCCACTAGTCCTCACTAAAAGGCGCAACGGTCCACAAGAGAAGGCGTTGTTCACCGCCGCATCCGCTTTAGCCTTGTTGCGCCGCGGTTCTCCTGGTGCTTGCTCGCTCCGCAGCAGCCGCATATTCCGGCTATGCATCACCGGGTGATTCCATCTCGTGAGAAAAACGGGCACTTAGCCACTAGTCCTCACTAAAAGGCGCAACGGTCCACGAGAAAGGCGTTTGTTCACCGCCAAGATCTTCTTTAGCCTGCGCGCGGTTCTCCGTGGCGTCGCCGCCCGGCAGCATTGCTACTTGGCTATGCATCACCGGGTGATTCCATCTCAGAAAAACGGGCACTTAGCCACTAGTCCTCACTAAAAGGCGCAACGGTCCACAAGAGAAGGCGTTTGTTCACCGCAGTATCCGCTTTAGCCTCGCTGCGCCGCGGTTCTCCTGAAGTCTTTGCTGCCCGGCAGCTTTGTCGTTACCCGGCTATGCATCACCGGGTGATTCCATCTCGTAGAAAAACGGGCACTTAGCCACTAGTCCTCACTAAAAGGCGCAACGGTCCACGAGAGAAGGCGCTTGTTCACCGCCGATCTCGCTTTAGCCTGCTGCGCCGCGGTTCTTCTGGCGTCGCCGCCCGGCAGCAGCCATTCGCTACTACCGCTATGCATCACCGGTGATTCCATCTCGAGAAAAACGGGCACTTAGCCACTAGTCCTCACTAAAAGGCGCAACGGTCCACGAGAGAGGCGTTTGTTCACCGCCGCATCTGCTTTAGCTCTGTTGCGCGGCGGTTATCCTGGTGCCGCTCGCTCCGGCAAGCTTCGCTACATTACCGCTATGCATCACCGGTGATTCCATCTCATAGAAAAAACGGGCACTTAGCCACTAGTCCTCACTAAAAGGCGCAACGGTCCACGAGAGAAGGCGTTTGTTCACCGCCGCATCCGCTTTAGCTCTGCGCCGCGGTTCTCCTGGTGTCGCTCGCTCGGCAGCAGCAGCTACACCCGCTATACATCACCGGGTGATTCCATCTTGTAGAAAAAATGGGCACTTAGCCACTAGTCCTCACTAAAAGGCGCAACGGTCCACGAGAAGGCGCTTGTTCACCGCCGCATCTCGCTTAGCCTGCGCGCCGCGGTTCTCCTGGTGCCGCCGCCCGGCAGCAGCTGCCACATCCGCTATGCATCACCGGGTGATTCCATCTCGTAGAAAAACGGGCACTTAGCCACTAGTCCTCACTAAAAGGCGCAACGGTCCACGAGAAAGGCGTTGTTCACCGCCGCATCCGCTTTAGCCTGCTGCCCGCGGTTCTCCTGGTGTCGCCGCTCCGGCAAGTCATTGCTATCTTCGGCTATGCATCACCGGTGATTCCATCTCGAGAGAAAACAGGCACTTAGCCACTAGTCCTCACTAAAAGGCGCAACGGTCCACGAGAGAAGGCGCTTGTTCACCGCCGCATCCGCTTTAGCCTGCGCCGCGGTTCTCCTGGTGTCGCTCGCCCGGCAGGCCATTGCTACCCGCTATGCATCATCGGGTGATTCCATCTCGTGAAAAAATAGGCACTTAGCCACTAGTCCTCACTAAAAGGCGCAACGGTCCACGAGAGAAGGCGTTTGTTCACCGCCGCATCTCGCTAGCCTGCTAAGGCCGCGGGTTCTCCTGGCCGTGCTCGCCGCTGCCGGCCGCTACTCCGCTATGTATCACCGGTGATTCCATCTCATAGAAAAACGGGCACTTAGCCACTAGTCCTCACTAAAAGGCGCAACGGTCCACGAGAAGGCGTTGTTCACCGCCGGCATCCGCTTAGCCTGCTGGCGCCGCTGGTTCTCCGGAAGCTTAGCTCGCCTCCTGGCAGTCACAGCTTGCATACCCGCTATGCATCACCGGTGATTCCATCTCGTAGAAAAACGGGCACTTAGCCACTAGTCCTCACTAAAAGGCGCCACGGTCCACGAGAGAAGGCGTTTGTTCACCGCCGCATCTCTTTTAGCCTCATGTTGGCACTTAGTTCTCCTGGCGCAACGTCCACGAGCCGCCTGGCAGCCTCATTGCCACATTACCGTCTGCATCACACCGGTGATTCCATCTCAGAGAAAAACGGGCACTTAGCCACTAGTCCTCACTAAAAGGCGAACGGTCCACGAGAGAAGGCGTTGTTCACCGCCGCATCCGCTTAGCCTCGCTGCGCCGCGGTTCTCCTCCTGTGTCGCCGCTTCCGGCAGTGTCATTGCTACCCGCTATGCATCACCGGGTGATTCCATCTCAGAAAAAATGGGCACTTAGCCACTAGTCCTCACTAAAAGGCGCAACGGTCCACGAGAGAAGGCGTTGTTCACCGCCGATCTCGCTTTAGCCTCTGCGCCGCGGTTCTCCTGGTGTCGCTGCTTCCGGCAGCAGCTCATTGCTACCCGCTATGCATCACCGGGTGATTCCATCTCAGAGAAAAACGGGCACTTAGCCACTAGTCCTCACTAAAAGGCGAACGGTCCACGAGAGAAGGCGTTGTTCACCGCCGCATCTCGCTTAGCCTGCTGCGCCGCGGTTCTCCTGGTGCCGCTCGCCTGGCAGCCGCCTGGCCGCCATCATCCGGCTATGCATCACCGGGTGATTCCATCTCGTAGAAAAACGGGCACTTAGCCACTAGTCCTCACTAAAAGGCGCAACGGTCCACGAGAGAAGGCGTTGTTCACCGCCGCATCTGCTTTAGCCTGCTGCGCCGGTTTCTCCTGGTGTCGCCGCCCGGCAGTTTTGCATCCGGCTATGCATCACTGGGTGATTCCATCTCATAGAAAAACGGGCACTTAGCCACTAGTCCTCACTAAAAGGCGCAACGGTCCACGAGAGAAGGCGTTTGTTCACCGCCGATCTCGCTTAGCCTGCTGCGCCGTGGTTCTCCTGGTGTCGCCGCGCTCGGCAGGCTTGCCATTACCCGCTATGCATCACCGGTGATTCCATCTCAGAAAAACGGGCACTTAGCCACTAGTCCTCACTAAAAGGCGCAACGGTCCACGAGAAAGGCGCTTGTTCACCGCCGCATCCGCTTTAGCCTGCTGCGCCATGGTTCTCCGGGTGTGCCGCCGCCCGTGCGGCAGTTCACGCCACCTGCTATGCATCACCGGGTGATTCCATCTCGTAGAAAAAATGGGCACTTAGCCACTAGTCCTCACTAAAAGGCGCAACGGTCCACGAGAGAAGGCGTTTGTTCACCGCCGCATCTGCTTTAGCCTCGCTGCGCCATGGTTCTCCTGAGTCGCCGCCCCGGCAGGTGCAGCATCACCATCCGGCTATGCATCACCGGGTGATTCCATCTCGAGAAAAACGGGCACTTAGCCACTAGTCCTCACTAAAAGGCGCAACGGTCCACGAGAGAGGCGTTGTTCACCGCCGCATCTCGCTTAGCCTGCGCGCCGCGGTTCTCCTGGTGTCGCCGCCCGGCAGCAGCCACTACCGGCTATGCATCACCGGGTGATTCCATCTCGTAGAAAAACGGGCACTTAGCCACTAGTCCTCACTAAAAGGCGCAACGGTCCACGAGAGAAGGCGTTTGTTCACCGCCGGCATCTGCTTAGCCTGTTGCGCCGCGTCTCCTCTGTGTGCGCGCTTCCGGCAGTCATTGCTACCCGCTATGCATCACCGGTGATTCCATCTCGTAGAAAAACGGGCACTTAGCCACTAGTCCTCACTAAAAGGCGCAACGGTCCACGAGAGAAGGCGCTGTTCACCGCCGCATCTCGCTTAGCCTGCTGCGCCGCGGTTCTCCTGGTGTCGCCGCCCGGCAGTCACTATTCGGCTATGCATCACCGGTGATTCCATCTCAGAGAAAAACGGGCACTTAGCCACTAGTCCTCACTAAAAGGCGCAACGGTCCACGAGAGAAGGCGCTGTTCACCGCCGCATCTCGCTTAGCCTCGCTGCGCCGCGGTTCTCCTGGTGTTCGCTCGCCGGCAGTTTGCCGCATACCCGGCTATGCATCACCGGGTGATTCCATCTCGTAGAAAAACGGGCACTTAGCCACTAGTCCTCACTAAAAGGCGCAACGGTCCACGAGAGAAGGCGCTTGTTCACCGCCGCATCCGCTTTAGCCTGCTTGCGCCGCGGTTCTCCTGGTGTCGCCGCCCGGCAGGCCATATCCCGCTATGCATCACCGGTGATTCCATCTCAGAGAAAAACGGGCACTTAGCCACTAGTCCTCACTAAAAGGCGCAACGGTCCACGAGAAGGCGTTGTTCACCGCCGCATCCTCGCTAGCCTGCTGCGCCGCGGTTCTCCTGGTGTCGCCGCCTTCCGGCAGGCATTGCGCTATGCATCACCGGTGATTCCATCTCGAGAAAAACGGGCACTTAGCCACTAGTCCTCACTAAAAGGCGCAACGGTCCACGAGAGAAGGCGCTGTTCACCGCCGCATCTCGCTTAGCCTGCTGCGCCGCGGTTCTCCTGGTGCCGCCGCTCCGCAGCCAGCCGCATTACTCCGCTATGCATCACCGGTGATTCCATCTCAGAAAAAACGGGCACTTAGCCACTAGTCCTCACTAAAAGGCGCAACGGTCCACGAGAGAAGGCGCTTGTTCACCGCCGCATCCGCTTAGCCTCGCTGCGCCGCGGTTCTCCTGGTGTCGCCGCCTCCGGCAGCCATTACACCCGGCTATGCATCACCGGTGATTCCATCTCGTAGAAAAACGGGCACTTAGCCACTAGTCCTCACTAAAAGGCGCAACGGTCCACGAGAGAAGGCGTTGTTCACCGCCGCATCCGCTTAGCCTGCTGCGCCGCTGTTCTCCTGGTGTCGCCGCCCGGCAGCCATTGCTACCCTGCTATGCATCACCGGGTGATTCCATCTCAGAGAAAAACGGGCACTTAGCCACTAGTCCTCACTAAAAGGCGCAACGGTCCACGAGAGAAGGCGTTGTTCACCGCCGCATCTCGCTTAGCCTCGCTGCGCCGGTTCTCCTGGTGCCGCCGCGCTCCCGGCAGCAGCTTCATATCCCCGCTATGCATCACCGGTGATTCCATCTCAGAAAAACGGGCACTTAGCCACTAGTCCTCACTAAAAGGCGCAACGGTCCACGAGAGAAGGCGTTGTTCACCGCCGCATCCGCTTAGCCTGCTGCGCCGCGGTTCTCCTGGTGCCGCTCGCCCGGCAGCAGCCATTGCTACCCGCTATGCATCACCGGGTGATTCCATCTCAGAAAAACGGGCACTTAGCCACTAGTCCTCACTAAAAGGCGCAACGGTCCACGAGAGAAGGCGCTTGTTCACCGCCGCATCCGCTTAGCCTGCTGCGCCGCGTTCTCCTGGTGTGCCGCTCGCCCGGCAGCCAGTCATTGCATTCTCTGCCTATGCATCACCGGTGATTCCATCTCAGAGAAAAAATGGGCACTTAGCCACTAGTCCTCACTAAAAGGCGCAACGGTCCACGAGAAGGCGTTGTTCACCGCCGCATCCGCTTAGCCTGCTGCGCCGCTGTTCTCCTGGTGTCGCCGCTCGCCCAGCAGCATTGCTACTCGGCTATGCATCACCGGGTGATTCCATCTCAGAAAAACGGGCACTTAGCCACTAGTCCTCACTAAAAGGCGCAACGGTCCACGAGAGAAGGCGTTTGTTCACCGCCGCATCCGCTTAGCCTGCTGCGCCATGGGTTCTCCTGGTGTCGCCGCTCCGGCAGCAGCATTGCTATCTTGCTATGCATCACCGGTGATTCCATCTCGAGAAAAACGGGCACTTAGCCACTAGTCCTCACTAAAAGGCGCAACGGTCCACGAGAGAAGGCGTTGTTCACCGCCGCATCCGCTTAGCCTGCTGCGCCGCGGTTCTCCTGGTGTCGCCGCCCGGCAGCCGCATTGCTACTCCCGCTATGCATCACCGGTGATTCCATCTCAGAGAAAAACGGGCACTTAGCCACTAGTCCTCACTAAAAGGCGAACGGTCCACGAGAGAGGCGCTTGTTCACCGCCGCATCTGCTTAGCCTGCTGCGCCGCATGTTCTCCTGGTGCCGCCGCCCAGCAGTCATTGCTATCCGCTATGCATCACCGGGTGATTCCATCTCGTAGAAAAACGGGCACTTAGCCACTAGTCCTCACTAAAAGGCGCAACGGTCCACAAGAGAAGGCGCTTGTTCACCGCCGCATCTCGCTTTAGCCTCGCGCGCCGCTGTTCTCCTGGCGTCGCCGCCCGGCAGGCATTCACCACATATCTGCTATGCATCACCGGTGATTCCATCTCAGAGAAAAACGGGCACTTAGCCACTAGTCCTCACTAAAAGGCGCAACGGTCCACGAGAGAAGGCGTTGTTCACCGCCGCATCCGCTTTAGCCTGCGCGCCGCGTTCTCTCCTGGTGTCGCTGCGCCCGGCAGCCACCACTACCCGCTATGCATCACCGGTGATTCCATCTCGAGAAAAACGGGCACTTAGCCACTAGTCCTCACTAAAAGGCGCAACGGTCCACGAGAGAAGGCGCTTGTTCACCGCCGCATCTCGCTAGCCTCGCTGCGCCGCGGTTCTCCTGGTGTCGCCGCCCCGGCAGCCAGCTTGCTACTGCGCTATGCATCACCGGTGATTCCATCTCAGAAAAACGGGCACTTAGCCACTAGTCCTCACTAAAAGGCGCAACGGTCCACGAGAGAAGGCGTTGTTCACCGCCGCATCTCGCTTAGCCTGCTGCGCCGCTGTTCTCCTGGTGCCGCTCGCCCGTGCAGTCACACTACTCCGCTATGCATCACCGGTGATTCCATCTCGAGAAAAACGGGCACTTAGCCACTAGTCCTCACTAAAAGGCGCAACGGTCCACGAGAGAAGGCGCTTGTTCACCGCCGCATCCGCTTAGCCTGCTGCGCCGCGGTTCTCCTGGTGTCGCCGCCCCGGCAGCTTGGCCATTATCTGCTATGCATCACCGGGTGATTCCATCTCGAGAAAAACGGGCACTTAGCCACTAGTCCTCACTAAAAGGCGCAACGGTCCACGAGAGAAGGCGCTTGTTCACCGCCGCATCTCGCTTAGCCTGCGCCCGCGGGTTCTCCTGGTGTCGCCGCCCGGGCAGTTGCCGCTACCCGCTATGCATCACGGGTGATTCCATCTCAGAAAAAACGGGCACTTAGCCACTAGTCCTCACTAAAAGGCGCAACGGTCCACGAGAGAAGGCGTTGTTCACCGCCGCATCCGCTTAGCCTGCTGCGCCGCGGTTCTCCTGGTGTCGCCGCCCGGCAGCCATTGCTATATCCCGCTATGCATCACGGGTGATTCCATCTCGTAGAAAAACGGGCACTTAGCCACTAGTCCTCACTAAAAGGCGCAACGGTCCACGAGAGAAGGCGTTTGTTCACCGCCGATCCGCTTAGCCTGCTGCGCCGCGGTTCTCCTGGTGCCGCCGCCCGGCAGCCATTGCTACTCCGCTATGCATCACCGGTGATTCCATCTCAGAGAAAAACGGGCACTTAGCCACTAGTCCTCACTAAAAGGCGCAACGGTCCACGAGAGAAGGCGTTGTTCACCGCCGCATCTCGCTTAGCCTGCGCCGCGGTTCTCCTGGTGCCGCCGCCCGGCAGCCATTGCTACCCGCTATGCATCACCGGTGATTCCATCTCGTAGAAAAACGGGCACTTAGCCACTAGTCCTCACTAAAAGGCGCAACGGTCCACGAGAAGGCGCTTGTTCACCGCCGCATCTCTTAGCCTCTGCGCCATGTTCTCCTGGTGTGCCGCTTCGCCGGCAGCTCATTGCTATCGCTATGCATCACCGGGTGATTCCATCTCAGAGAAAAACGGGCACTTAGCCACTAGTCCTCACTAAAAGGCGCAACGGTCCACGAGAGAAGGCGCTGTTCACCGCCGCATCCGCTTAGCCTGCTGCGCCGCGGTTCTCCTGGTGTCGCCGCCCGGCAGCCGCCTGCTACCCGCTATGCATCACCGGGTGATTCCATCTCGAGAAAAACGGGCACTTAGCCACTAGTCCTCACTAAAAGGCGAACGGTCCACGAGAAGGCGTTGTTCACCGCCGCATCCGCTTAGCCTGCTGCGCCGCGGTTCTCCTGGCGTCGCCGCCCGGCAGCCGCCACTACCCGCTATGCATCACCGGTGATTCCATCTCGTAGAAAAACGGGCACTTAGCCACTAGTCCTCACTAAAAGGCGAACGGTCCACGAGAGAAGGCGCTTGTTCACCGCCGCATCTCGCTTAGCCTGCTGCGCGCCGCTGTTCTCCTGGTGTCGCCGCCCGGCAGTGTCATTGCTACCCGCTATGCATCACCGGTGATTCCATCTCAGAAAAACGGGCACTTAGCCACTAGTCCTCACTAAAAGGCGCAACGGTCCACGAGAAGGCGTTGTTCACCGCCGCATCCGCTTAGCTCGCTGCGCCGCGGTTCTCCTGGTGTCGCTCGCCCGGCAGGCAGCTGCTACTCCGCTATGCATCACCGGTGATTCCATCTCAGAAAAACGGGCACTTAGCCACTAGTCCTCACTAAAAGGCGCAACGGTCCACGAGAGAAGGCGTTGTTCACCGCCGCATCCGCTTAGCCTGCTGCGCCGCGGTTCTCCTGGTGTCGCCGCCCGGCAGTCATTGCTACCCGCTATGCATCACCGGTGATTCCATCTCAGAGAAAAACGGGCACTTAGCCACTAGTCCTCACTAAAAGGCGCAACGGTCCACGAGAGAAGGCGTTGTTCACCGCCGCATCCGCTTAGCCTGCTGCGCCGCGGTTCTCCTGGTGTCGCCGCTCCGGCAGCAGTTTGCGCTACCCTGCTATGCATCACCGGGTGATTCCATCTCGAGAAAAACGGGCACTTAGCCACTAGTCCTCACTAAAAGGCGCAACGGTCCACGAGAGAAGGCGTTGTTCACCGCCGCATCCGCTTTAGCCTCGCTGCGCCGCGGTTCTCCTGGTGTCGCCGCCCCGGCAGCCATTGCTTCCATCCGGCTATGCATCACCGGTGATTCCATCTCAGAAAAACGGGCACTTAGCCACTAGTCCTCACTAAAAGGCGCAACGGTCCACGAGAAGGCGTTGTTCACCGCCGCATCCGCTTTAGCCTGCGCTGCCGCGGTTCTCCTGGTGTGCCGCCGCCCGGCAGTTGCCCATTGCTATCTTGCTATGCATCACCGGTGATTCCATCTCGTAGAAAAACGGGCACTTAGCCACTAGTCCTCACTAAAAGGCGCAACGGTCCACGAGAGAAGGCGTTGTTCACCGCCGCATCCGCTTTAGCCTGCTGCGCCGCGGTTCTCCTATGGTGTCGCCGCCGCCCGCAGGCTGCTGCTACCCGGCTATGCATCACCGGTGATTCCATCTCAGAAAAAACGGGCACTTAGCCACTAGTCCTCACTAAAAGGCGAACGGTCCACGAGAGAAGGCGTTGTTCACCGCCGCATCTCGCTTAGCCTCGCTGCGCCGCGGTTCTCCTGGTGTCGCCGCTCCGGCAGTCATTGCTATCTTCCCGCTATGCATCACCGGTGATTCCATCTCGTAGAAAAACGGGCACTTAGCCACTAGTCCTCACTAAAAGGCGCAACGGTCCACGAGAGAAGGCGCTTGTTCACCGCCGCATCTCGCTTTAGCCTCGCGCCGCTGGTTCTCCTGGTGTCGCTCGCCCCGGCAGTCATTGCCATCCCGGCTATGCATCACCGGTGATTCCATCTCAGAAAAAACGGGCACTTAGCCACTAGTCCTCACTAAAAGGCGCAACGGTCCACGAGAGAAGGCGCTTGTTCACCGCAGGCATCCGCTTAGCCTGCTGCGCACTTAGCTGTTCTCCTGGTGTCGCCGCCTCCGGCAGCAGCTTGCTACCTGCTATGCATCACCGGTGATTCCATCTCGAGAAAACGGGCACTTAGCCACTAGTCCTCACTAAAAGGCGCAACGGTCCACGAGAAGGCGTTGTTCACCGCCGCATCCGCTTTAGCCTCGCTGCGCCGCGGCTTCTCCTGGTGTCGCTCGCTTCCGGCAGTCATTGCTACCCTGCTATGCATCACCGGGTGATTCCATCTCGAGAAAAACGGGCACTTAGCCACTAGTCCTCACTAAAAGGCGCAACGGTCCACGAGAGAAGGCGCTTGTTCACCGCCGCATCTCGCTTAGCCTGCTGCGCCGCTGTTCTCCTGGTGTCGCCGCCCGGCAGGCAGCATGCTATATTCCCGCTATGCATCACCGGGTGATTCCATCTCAGAAAAAACGGGCACTTAGCCACTAGTCCTCACTAAAAGGCGCAACGGTCCACGAGAGAAGGCGCTGTTCACCGCCGATCCGCTTAGCCTGCTGCGCGCCGCGGTTCTCCTGGTGTCGCTCCCTCCGGCAGCCATTGCTATCTTGCTATGCATCACCGGTGATTCCATCTCAGAAAAACGGGCACTTAGCCACTAGTCCTCACTAAAAGGCGC
Organism: Bonia amplexicaulis; assembly: GCA_036346245.1. NCBI lineage: Eukaryota > Viridiplantae > Streptophyta > Magnoliopsida > Poales > Poaceae > Bonia > Bonia amplexicaulis. The sequence goes on along the minus strand of JAYGGG010000523.1, from coordinate 25,529 downwards.
AACGGTCCACGAGAGAAGGCGCTTGTTCACCGCCGCATCTCGCTTAGCCTGCTGCGCCATGGTTCTCCTGGTGTCGCCGCCCGGCAGTCAGCTACTCTCGGCTATGCATCACCGGTGATTCCATCTCAGAAAAACGGGCACTTAGCCACTAGTCCTCACTAAAAGGCGCAACGGTCCACGAGAGAAGGCGTTGTTCACCGCCGCATCTCGCTTAGCCTGCGTTGCGCCGCTGTTCTCCTGGTGTCGCCGCTCCGGCAGGCATTGCTTACCCGGCTATGCATCACCGGTGATTCCATCTCGAGAAAAACGGGCACTTAGCCACTAGTCCTCACTAAAAGGCGCAACGGTCCACGAGAGAAGGCGCTTGTTCACCGCCGCATCTCGCTTAGCCTGCTGCGCGCCTGTTCTCCTGGCGTCGCCGCCCGGCAGCATTTACCGCTATACCCGCTATGCATCACCGGTGATTCCATCTCGTAGAAAAACGGGCACTTAGCCACTAGTCCTCACTAAAAGGCGCAACGGTCCACGAGAAAGGCGTTTGTTCACCGCCGCATCCGCTTAGCCTCGCTGCGCCGCGGTTCTCCTAAGTGCCGCCGCTTCCGGCAGCAAGTCATTGCTACCCGCTATGCATCACCGGTGATTCCATCTCAGAAAAACGGGCACTTAGCCACTAGTCCTCACTAAAAGGCGCAACGGTCCACGAGAGAAGGCGCTTGTTCACCGCCGCATCCGCTTAGCCTGCTGCGCCGCGGTTCTCCTGGTGTCGCCGCCCGGCAGCTGCCACATCTTGCTATGCATCACCGGGTGATTCCATCTCAGAAAAACGGGCACTTAGCCACTAGTCCTCACTAAAAGGCGCAACGGTCCACGAGAGAAGGCGTTGTTCACCGCCGCATCTCGCTTAGCCTGCTGCGCCGCTGTTTCTCCTGGTGCCGCCGCCCGGCAGCAGCTGCTACCCGCTATGCATCACCGGTGATTCCATCTCAGAAAAACGGGCACTTAGCCACTAGTCCTCACTAAAAGGCGCAACGGTCCACGAGAGAAGGCGCTTGTTCACCGCCGATCCGCTTAGCCTGCGCGCCGCGTTCTCCTGGTGCCGCCGCCCGGCAGCCATTGCTATCCCGCTATGCATCACCGGGTGATTCCATCTCGAGAAAAACGGGCACTTAGCCACTAGTCCTCACTAAAAGGCGCAACGGTCCACGAGAGAGGCGTTGTTCACCGCCGCATCCGCTTAGCCTGCTGCGCCGCTGTTCTCCTGGTGCCGCCGCTTCGGCAGCAGCTCATTATCTTGGCTATGCATCACCGGTGATTCCATCTCAGAGAAAAACGGGCACTTAGCCACTAGTCCTCACTAAAAGGCGCAACGGTCCACGAGAGAAGGCGCTTGTTCACCGCCGCATCTCGCTTTAGCCTGCGCGCCGCTGTTCTCCTGGTGCCGCTCGCCCGGCAGCCATTGCTACCCTGCTATGCATCACCGGTGATTCCATCTCGTAGAAAAACGGGCACTTAGCCACTAGTCCTCACTAAAAGGCGAACGGTCCACGAGAGAAGGCGCTTGTTCACCGCCGCATCTCGCTTAGCCTGCTGCGCCGCGTTCTCCTGGTGTCGCCGCCCGGCAGTATACATCCCGGCTATGCATCACCGGTGATTCCATCTCGAGAAAAACGGGCACTTAGCCACTAGTCCTCACTAAAAGGCGCAACGGTCCACGAGAGAGGCGCTTGTTCACCGCCGCATCCGCTTAGCCTGCTGCGCCGCTGTTCTCCTGGTGTCGCCGCCCGGCAGCTCATCTCCATACCTGCCTATGCATCACCGGTGATTCCATCTCGTAGAAAAACGGGCACTTAGCCACTAGTCCTCACTAAAAGGCGCAACGGTCCACGAGAAGGCGCTTGTTCACCGCCGCATCCGCTTAGCCTGCTGCGCCGCGGTTCTCCTAAGTGTCGCCGCCCGGCAGCAAGCCATTGCATACTCCGCTATGCATCACCGGGTGATTCCATCTCAGAGAAAAACGGGCACTTAGCCACTAGTCCTCACTAAAAGGCGCAACGGTCCACGAGAGAAGGCGTTGTTCACCGCCGCATCTCTTAGCTGCTGCGCCGCGGTTCTCCTGGTGTCGCCGCCCGGCAGCAGCTCATTGCATACCCGCTATGCATCACCGGGTGATTCCATCTCGTAGAAAAACGGGCACTTAGCCACTAGTCCTCACTAAAAGGCGCAACGGTCCACGAGAGAAGGCGCTGTTCACCGCCGCATCCGCTTAGCCTGCTGCGCCGTGGGTTCTCCTGGCGTGCGCCGCCCGGCAGCAGCTTGCCATCTCGCTATGCATCACCGGTGATTCCATCTCATAGAAAAACGGGCACTTAGCCACTAGTCCTCACTAAAAGGCGCAACGGTCCACGAGAGAAGGCGCTTGTTCACCGCCGCATCCGCTTTTAGCCTGCTGCGCCGCGGTTCTCCTGGTGCCGCCGCCTCCGGCAGCAGCCACCGCTACCCGGCTATGCATCACCGGTGATTCCATCTCAGAAAAACGGGCACTTAGCCACTAGTCCTCACTAAAAGGCGCAACGGTCCACGAGAGAAGGCGTTGTTCACCGCCGCATCCGCTTTAGCCTGCTGCGCCGCGGTTCTCCTGGTGTCGCCGCCTCGGCAGCCATTGCTACCCGCCTATGCATCACCGGTGATTCCATCTCAGAAAAAATGGGCACTTAGCCACTAGTCCTCACTAAAAGGCGCAACGGTCCACGAGAGAAGGCGCTTGTTCACCGCCGCATCTCGCTTAGCCTGCTGCGCCGCGGTTCTCCTGGTGTCGCTCGCCCGGCAGCCATTGCTATCCCGCTATGCATCACCGGTGATTCCATCTCGAGAAAAAACGGGCACTTAGCCACTAGTCCTCACTAAAAGGCGCAACGGTCCACGAGAGAAGGCGTTTGTTCACCGCCGCATCTCGCTTTAGCCTGCTGCGCCGCGTTCTCCTAAGTGTCGCCGCCCGGCAGTAGTCATTGCTATCCGCTATGCATCACCGGTGATTCCATCTCAGAAAAACGGGCACTTAGCCACTAGTCCTCACTAAAAGGCGCAACGGTCCACGAGAGAAGGCGTTTGTTCACCGCCGCATCCGCTTAGCCTGCTGCGCCGCGGTTCTCCTGGTGTCGCCGCCCGGCAGGCCATTGCTACCCGCTATGCATCACCGGTGATTCCATCTCGTAGAAAAACGGGCACTTAGCCACTAGTCCTCACTAAAAGGCGCAACGGTCCACGAGAAGGCGCTTGTTCACCGCCGCATCTCGCTTAGCCTGCGCCGCGGGTTCTCCTGGTGTCGCCGCCCGGCAGCCACCGCTACCCGCTATGCATCACCGGTGATTCCATCTCAGAAAAACGGGCACTTAGCCACTAGTCCTCACTAAAAGGCGCAACGGTCCACGAGAGAAGGCGCTTGTTCACCGCCGCATCTCGCTTAGCCTGCTGCGCCGCTGTTCTCCTGGTGCCGCCGCCCGGCAGTAGCCACTGCTACTCGCTATGCATCACCGGTGATTCCATCTCAGAAAAACGGGCACTTAGCCACTAGTCCTCACTAAAAGGCGCAACGGTCCACAAGAGAAGGCGTTGTTCACCGCCGCATCTCGCTTAGCCTGCTGCGCCGCGGTTCTCCTGGTGCCGCTCGCCCGGCAGTGCCACTGCTACCCGCTATGCATCACCGGTGATTCCATCTCAGAGAAAAACGGGCACTTAGCCACTAGTCCTCACTAAAAGGCGCAACGGTCCACGAGAGAAGGCGCTTGTTCACCGCCGCATCTGCTTTAGCCTGCGCGCCGCTGTTCTCCTGGTGTCGCCGCCCGGCAGGCAGCCACCACTATCCCGCTATGCATCACCGGGTGATTCCATCTCGTAGAAAAACGGGCACTTAGCCACTAGTCCTCACTAAAAGGCGCAACGGTCCACGAGAGAAGGCGCTTGTTCACCGCCGCATCTCGCTTAGCCTGCTGCGCCGCGTTCTCCTGGTGTCGCTCGCCCGGCAGCAGTCACTGCTATCCGCTATGCATCACCGGGTGATTCCATCTCGTAGAAAAACGGGCACTTAGCCACTAGTCCTCACTAAAAGGCGCAACGGTCCACGAGAAGGCGCTTGTTCACCGCCGCATCCGCTTAGCCTGCTGCGCCGCGTTCTCCTGGTGTCGCCGCCCGGCAGCAGCCATTGCTACCCGCCTATGCATCACCGGTGATTCCATCTCGTAGAAAAACGGGCACTTAGCCACTAGTCCTCACTAAAAGGCGCAACGGTCCACGAGAGAAGGCGTTGTTCACCGCCGCATCCGCTTAGCCTGCTGCGCCGCTGTTCTCCTGGTGTCGCCGCCCGGCAGTCACATATCTCCGCTATGCATCACCGGTGATTCCATCTCAGAGAAAAACGGGCACTTAGCCACTAGTCCTCACTAAAAGGCGCAACGGTCCACGAGAGAAGGCGTTGTTCACCGCCAGATCCGCTTAGCCTGCTGCGCCGCGGTTCTCCTGGTGTCGCCGCCCGGCAGCTGCTACTCCGCTATGCATCACCGGTGATTCCATCTCGAGAAAAACGGGCACTTAGCCACTAGTCCTCACTAAAAGGCGCAACGGTCCACGAGAGAAGGCGTTGTTCACCGCCGCATCCGCTTAGCCTGCTGCGCCGCGGTTCTCCTGGTGTCGCCGCCCGGCAGCCATTGCTATCTTGCTATGCATCACCGGTGATTCCATCTCAGAGAAAAACGGGCACTTAGCCACTAGTCCTCACTAAAAGGCGAACGGTCCACGAGAGAAGGCGCTTGTTCACCGCCGCATCCGCTTAGCCTGCTGCGCCGCGGTTCTCCTGGTGCCGCCGCCCCAGCAGTCATTGCATTCCCGCTATGCATCACCGGTGATTCCATCTCGTAGAAAAACGGGCACTTAGCCACTAGTCCTCACTAAAAGGCGCAACGGTCCACGAGAGAAGGCGCTTGTTCACCGCCGCATCCGCTTAGCCTGCTGCGCCATGTTCTCCTGGTGTCGCCGCCCGGCAGCACGCCATTGCATACCCGCCTATGCATCACCGGGTGATTCCATCTCGTAGAAAAACGGGCACTTAGCCACTAGTCCTCACTAAAAGGCGCAACGGTCCACGAGAAGGCGTTGGATCGCGAGTAGGCTACGCCTGGCGCGTAAAACAAAATTTTTCACCGCACACAAGAACATCATGCTTAAGGAGGATCATGGATCGTTACCACTAGACGCCAGCAGCAATGAAGAAGAGTTGGAGAAGCCGATCCAACCACGCTGCCGAAGTAGTAGTGGAAGTAGTCGATCGTCCCGAACCGATCGCCTCCTCCACGCCGATCAACCACACCACGAGCGTATCCAATCAGAGGTTGTTGATGCCGATCAACGCCGCAACGAGCAGCGCCCACCGTATCCACACGTCCGGTCGGAACGCCGATCGCGAGTGTACCAAAGACTCGCGAGCGGCTAGGGTTTGGCTCGAGGTGGCGGCTACGGATTAGCTCGGGATTATCGTGCCCCTCACCCCTCGCCTCCATATATATAGACCTTCACTTGGGCCTCGTGGACCGAGGCCCAATAGGAGTCTATCCGATCTCTATCCGACTTGAGCCCATATCCGAATCACATTCGAATTAGTGTTCCAACCTGCTAAGTGTGCGACCAGAGGTTCACGATACTTGGTCGCGACCCGTAAACACCTTTCCGTCACCCCGTTAATAGCGGCCTCTAGCAAGACATATTAACCCCAAAGTATACGTGAAGATCATATCTACCGAACTCAGTAATGTTCTCATGTACTAATCCTTTGCCTCACGATATAGATTAAGCTCAAGGCGAGACCTGTGTCATCCTCTTAATAGCTCAATCACTCTCTCGATTCCGTGATGGATTATAAACTCGTGATTGACCTCAATCACCTTGGCATGGCCATGCACTTTCATAATCCATTACATCGAGGGGCCCAGATATCTCTCCCATAAGGAGGGGCAAATTCTATCTTGATCATTCACATCCCACTACATGTTTCATGGCAAACCCAAAGACTACTTTTATGACTACCCGCCACGGAGTAGTGTTTAGTAGTCCCAAAGTAAGCTACTACGCATGCCGGGAACCATGATGATCTCAAGTCTAAGGATTCCACATAAACACTACTTGAGACCAACTCGATGACACTTGGAATCTCTCGCAGTGTCTCATGGCGGGTCTATCCAACATATGTTCACTAACACATGTCCATATTATTGATTTGGTATTCCATACCATGATCCATGAGACATGATCATCAATCAATACATATGTCGATCTTTGAATCATATTTGTTCCTCATATGAAATATAATCGTGATCATTTAGAAATAGCAACATTTTGGCATTAAGAGTCTCATGAATAAGTCACATACTCATTGATCAATAATGATAATGTCTATTTCAAGGAACAAAGCAATGTATCATAAACATAGTATGTGATATATTCAACATCTCCATGTTGCCTCTAGGGCATATCACCAACAGCCTCCCACTTGCACTAGAGTCAACCATGTAGGTATCTAATACCCATTGCCCTAGTGTGAGCCTCATGCTTTGGCCGGGAAGCGGCTTTGTCAACGGATCCGCAATGTTCAAACTGTGTACTTTGCATATCTTAACATCGCCTCTCCACAATCTCGCTGGATGAGATGAAATCGCCAGAGAATGTGCTTGACTGGTGCGATCTAGGCTCCTTGGTTTATGCGAATGGCTCCACCGTTGTCACAAGAGAGGTCCATTGGGCTGAGGCACTAGCCATCACACCAAGCTCGTAAACAAATTTCTTGATCCAAACAAATTTCTTTAGTAGCTTCGTGGCCGCTATGTACTCGGCTTCGTAGAATCAAGAACTGCCTCCTCGCTTGAACTCTTCCACCACCGCACCGCCATTCAGCGTAACACAAATCCCGATTATGATCTAAAATCATCTTTGTCGCTTGAAGCTAGCATCGTGTAACCATTTACAACGAGCTCTTCCTCACCCCATAGACGAGGAACACATCTTTAGTTCTTCTCAAGTACTTCAAGATGTTCTTTACGGTAATCCAAAGGACTTTCACCGATCTCGACCGTATCTACCGTAGCACTTAAAGCATACGAGACATCCGGACGGTACAAAGCATGGCATACATAATGGATCCAATAGTCAAGCATATGGAATCGCATTCATTTTATCCCGCCATCGTGTGTACTAGGACACCGATTCTTGCTAAGATTTATACCATGTGACATAGGTAGGAAGCCTTCTTGAACTCGCATGTTGAACCTTTTCAACACCTTGTCAATGTAACGATCTTGGCTTAATCCAATCAGCCTTTTGATCTATCTCTATAGATCTTGATGCTCAGAATATATGCCGCCTCCTAAGTCTTTCATAGAGAAACTACTTTTCAATGAAGACTTAATGATTCGAGATAGGAATGTCATTTCCGATCAATAATATGTCATCCACATATAAGACCGTAAACACGAGTGCGCCCCCACTAGCCTTTTGTAAACACAAGGCTCTTCTTCGCTCTTGATGAAACCAAACCCTTTGATTACTTCATCAAAACGAATGTTCCAACTCCGAGATGCTCGCTTAATCCATAAATGGATCTTTGCAGCTTGTATATCTTTCTAGTCGATTATGGATCGACAAAACCTGTGGGTCGTGTCATGTACACATCCTCACTCGATTTCCATTAAGGAAAGCTGTTTTGACATCCATTTGCCATATTTCATAGTCGAAATAAGCAGAATCGCTAGAATGATCCGAATAGACTTTAGCATTGCGACGGCTAAAAGTTTCATCATAATCAACACCTTGAATTTGTTTGAAACCTTGGCCACCAATCGCGCTTTTATAGATGTGAACATTTCCATCTATGTCTATCTTTTCTTGAAAACCCATTTGCACTCAATGGTTTTAACACCATCGTGGATCAACCAAGTTCCAAACTTGATTATCGTGCATGGATTCAATTTCGATCTCATGGCTTCAAGCCATTTCTCGTAGTCTCGTCCCACCATCGCTTCTTCATAGGTCTTAGGTTCATCGTTGTTCAACAACAATATATCCCGCTGTTGAGTAGTCAAGAACATGTACCTCTCGTGTACACGACGTGACCTCTCTCGACCCACGTGGCCGTGTGTCCACAACAGTTTTTTCAACGCTTGTTCATCCTGCTGTGGTTCTCAGAGAGCTCAAACGCTGTGTGTTTCTCGAATTTCTTCAAGTTGCACCATGCTCCCACTATCCCTTCTTGAGAGAAACTCTTCTAAGAAGACACCATGCCAAGCGACAAACACTTTGCCTTCTTCTTGATTATAGAAGTAATATCCTTTGTTTCCTTAGGATACCCGATAAAGAAGCATTTATCGATTTAGGACCGAGCTTATCGATTGTAAACGCTTTTACATAAGTCTCACATCCCCAAATCTTAAGAAAGACAAGCTAGGACGTTGTCCCGTCCACATCTCATATGGTGTCTTTTCATCGATTTTGATGGAACTCGCTTAGTGTGAAAGCGGCTGCTTCAAGAGCTGCACTTCAAAAGACAACTAAGATCACCGTGGCTCATCATGGAGCGCACCATATCTAATAAGGTGCGATTTCTCCGCTCAGATACCCCATTCCATTGAGGTGTTCCGGCGAGTCAATTGTGGAACAATTCCACAATCCTTCGATGATTACCAAACTCATGGCTCAAATACCGCCTCCACGATCGATCGTAGAAACTTGATTGTCTTGCCTAAATGATTTTGCACTTCATTTTGGAATTCTTTGAACTTTTCAAAGGATTCAGACTTATGTTTCATCGTAGATATATCCATATCTACTAAAGTCATCAAGAAAGTTATGAAGCATCGAAACCACCTCCGGTCGTTGAGCTCATTGGTCCACATACATCGAATGTACGAGTGCCAATAAGTCACTTGCCCGCTCACCTTGACCGTGAAAGGTGCTTTGTCATCTTGCCAAGTAAACAAGATTCGCATGTCTCAAATGATTCAAAATCAAATGAGTGCGTATACCATCTCTATGGAGCTTCCATGCTTCTCATTTATGTGACCCAAGCGACAAGCCAAATAAACGTGGATTCAAATCATTCGATCGCTGCTCTTTGTATTAATGTTATAGACCGATGACTCTTCAAGAGTAAGAACATATAACCCATTCACCAATGGAGTATGACAATAGAACATATCTTTGAAATAAAGAGAACAACCATTGTTCACGATCTAAAGTCATAACCTTCGCTTGTAAACATGAAGCGTAAATAATGTTCTTGGAAAGAGATGGAACACAATAACAATTATTCAATTCCAAAACTAATCCTCAAGGTAAAGACAATGGCATGGTGCCAACACCACCGCAAAGAACTTTTGCTCCATTGCCAACGCCAAGATCCACTTCGCCCCTCCTCAAACTTCTACTTCTTCTTAGCCCCGCAACGATTTGCAAATGTGAGCAACCGATCCGTATCAAATACCCAAGAATCAAGATGAAGTAGCAAGATTGATTTCTATAACATTTATACCGGAGCGAAGTCGATTCTTCTTTTTCTCAAGATCCTCCAAGTACTTTGGGCGCCTTTTCCAATGTCCCGATTGCTTACAAGAGTAGCAATCGCATCGTGAGCAGTGGCCCTTCTTGACTTGTTTGGCCTTAGAACCGCCGCGATCTCATCGAGCTAACTTTCTTTGACCGCGCTTTTCTTTACATAGGGCTTGCCCTTGCCTTTCTCGCATCATCATCACATGATGGTCGCTTTTCTTAATGCTTTCCTCGGCTGATTTTAGCATCCCATGCAACTCACCCAAGGTCTTGTCCATGTTGTTCATGTGATAGTTCGTAATGAATGGCTCAAAGCTCGAGGGGAGCGATCAAGAATCACATCAAGAGCCAACTTGGCTAAGGGGAAAACCAAGCTTTTCCGCACTCTCAATGTAGCCAATCATCTTAATCACATGAGGGTCGACGGATTCCTTCGCAAGCCTCGCACGCAAACAAGGACTTTGAAGTGTTGAACCTCTCACCCTTGCTTGGTTCTCAAACATACCACGCAACCCCACAATGATATTGTAGGCATCTGTGTTCTCATATTGCTTCAAGCTCAGAGGACATTGTGGCAAGCATGAGACACTCACATCAAGGTAATCATTCGCTTGCTTCTCATAAGCTTTCCGCAGCCACAGAGCATTATCGTGCAAGTCATCGTGATAAGGAGACTCAAGGACATGCTCCTTGCGCCTTGCTTGAGAACAATTCTCGTGTTGCGATACCAATCCAAAAGTTCGCTCCATTGAGTTTTTCTTTCTCAAGAATAGATCGCAAATTAAAAGAACTCGATGCGCATTAGTTGACATGATCTACAACAAAGAATATGCAAAGTTTAGCACTATGTTCATGTTTGATCTTCCATTAAACAATTTTAACAAAGATACTCCCACTATATGTTTTGTAATCGCCTTCCTCTAACGACATATAGTGGTCAAGATCCATGTTCATCTAAGTTCTAGTGAGCTTTGGCATCACCGCTAGAAACTTAGTGACGAGGTAAGCAACACTTGCTAATCACATCTTATGTGACTCTTGTTTGTTGGGTGGCATCCAATGCCCTTGTTAAGTAAACCAATACTATGCCCGATCCACCCTATTAGATCAAGATAGTTGAACAGGTCCCTACCAAACAATGATCTGATCCAAATTGAAGGGCATCAAACAAATTTTAATTTTTCTTGTATTCTATCATGATAACCCTTAGTTGGTATGGCATGAAAGAATAGTATGACAAGAAATAAACATCACATGGTGGAGTCGCGGTCGCCATCAAACGGGTCGATCCGGTGGAGGCGCGACACAATCGATCCGCTTCCGAACAACACGCCCCAACCCCGCAATCGCAGCACCACGCCTCAGTTATCAACCGTGCGCTGCCCGTTGACCTTGCCAAGAAGGCTAATCCTCACCGCGAATCAAGAACACAAGCAAGAACAAGGAAGAACACAACCAAATTGCAGATATATTGATGAAGCACTCGAAAATTGGGGTCTCACAAACCGATGACGGCGAAACTGTTCAAAGACAGAATTAATCTAAGCAAAACCCAACCCTAATGGTGGGGGTGGCGGCTGTATATAAAGGAGTAAGGGGCGTAAACCCCTGGACGCCGCCCCTTAATGGACTCCAACACGATACAAAGCCGAACGGCCTAAAAGACGGTGTCGCAGCACCCTGATAGATTCTGAACGTCCACTTGTTTCGACGATTCCTGTCGACTCAGAAGGAATTTTGACATGGGACCAGATCCATTGGAAAGGTTATCTTCTCAGCTTTCCATACATATGTGGAACGTCCAAAACGGAGTCCGATGCGATCTGGGCGTCCGTTTTAGTGCAGCCTGGTCCTGGACTCCGAATTGGATTCGAAGTCGGCCACCCTGACAGATTCTGAACGTCCACTTGTTTCGACGATTACCGTTGATACAGAAGGAATTTTGACATGAGACCAGAGCCATTAGAAAGGTTATCTTCTCAGCTTTCCATACATATGTGGAACGTCCAAAACGGAGTCCGGATGCGATCTGGGCGTCCGTTTTAGTGCAGCTTGGTCCTGACCCGAATTGATTCGAAGTGGCTTGAGTTGACATCCAACATGATTTGACCACCCTTGCTGGACTTGTGCGCCTCGCATCCCTTCTCCAAGTACTTCCTGATCCTCTCCATGGTTCCTAATCATAATTAAATCATTAGGTAGTAATCGATTCTCAAATGAACAAAAGAAGTACTTAGGAACGAGTTCACCAGAATTCAATTGTCGGCGCGAGCTCTAGTGATTGGTCCTTGAATATCAAGTGGAGGAGTGTTGTGTATATCCAAGAAGTGATGTCCTCATCATCCTCCCCCTCTTGAAGCGGAGTTGTCCTCAACTCAGCCTCATTTTCTTCTCCCAAGTATGGCTTCAAATCTGAAATGTTAAAGGTGGGACTAACCCCAAACTCGGGAGGCAACTCAAGTTTATATGCATTATCATTTAGCTTCTCAACTATCTTAAAAGGACCAGCAGCCCTAGGCATCAATTTTGACTTTCTTAACTCAGGAAATCTATCCTTTCGCAAGTGCAACCAAACAAAATCACCGGTTCAAGTTTAACTTCCTTTCTACCTTTACTACCAAGAATCCTATATTTTCATTCATCTTTTCAATGTTTGCCTTAGTAGTCTCTTGCATTTTGATAATAAAATCAGCACGCCCTTAGCATCATTATGAACCCTCTCACTAGTAGGCAAAGGTAAATATCAATAGGGCCACGGGATTTAATCCATACACTACCCGAAAAGGACTTACCTTGGTGGTGGAGTGTTCCGCCGATTATATGCGAACTCAACATGCGGCAAACACTCTTTCCACAGCTTCAAATTGTTCTTCAAAATAGCTCTCAACATGGTAGACAATGTGCGGTTCACCACCTCGGTTTGGCCATCATTTTGTGGGTGACATGTGGTAGAGAACAACAACTTTGTACCCAACTTGTTCCATAGAGTACGCCAAAAGTGACTCAAGAACTTGACATCACGATCTGAAACAATAGTAGAAGGTATACCATGCAAACGAACTATCTCTTTGAAAAAGAGGTCAGCAATATGAACGGCATCATCAGTTTTATGACATGGTATAAAGTGAGCCATCTTAGAAAAACGATCCACAACAACAAAAATGCTATCAAGAGAAAATAAAGCATCTTTGCACACAAAAGCATAGCATGTATTATTAACTTCATCAATTGCAGCAAGGTCTGATTTTGTGGCAAGCATAACAGAATTTTTCAAATGGAGTACTTGCTGTTTTTCAGATTTATAATGTTCCTTTGATCATTAGTAGTAGCAGCCTCGCCTCTATCGGCCTCTATAATTTCACCGGGGTCAAAGGCAAGAAAGTAACTTTCTTTCCCTTATGCATAAAAGTGTATATGTTACTACTACCATGGTGTAAAGCATCATTATCAAATTCCCAAGGTCGACCCAATAAAAGAGAGCATGCTTGCATGGGAACCACATCACAATCAACATGATCAACATAAGCACCAATGGAAAATGGACTCGCATGTTTATGCTACCTTAGCTTTTCCGAGTCATTTAACCATTGAATATGGTATGGATGTGGATGAGGTCGCGGTCAAGCCAAGCTTCTTGACCAAATCGAACTCACCAAGTTGTTGCAACTTCCTCCATCAACAATGACACGTGCACGCCCGGTTCTTGATTGCAAAGAAGGTCTGAAACAAATTATGGCGCTGAAGTTTATCGGGTTGTTGTACCGCGGTCGAGGACGCGCCGCACAATGATGTTCAGAAGCGCCGCCGTGGACGCCCACCAAGGATGAGGTCGCCAACACCACCGCCATTGTCGCTCGAGGCAGCAGAACATCATCATCCTCCTCGACATCCGGCGCCGATGTAGCCTCCATCTTCGTGGGCGATGTATGCCCGCTGGCTAGGGCAATTTTTCCGCACATGACCAAGCCCATGGCAGCGGTGGCACCGAATGCCGGAGGAGCGCCCGCTGAAGCCACTCAAGAAGAAGTCTTAGCCGGACCCCGCAAGGAATTTTTGTAGAATCTGCATGGCGGTCGTGGAAGGTGGCTTCGTGGCGCCGCTGCCATCTTGTTCACAGTGTGGTGGAGCGTAACGAAAACTCAAGAAGACTTGGGCAGTTCCGCTGATGTAGTCGTCATGGGTGTAGAAGGGTCGTCCGGTGCATGCCTTAGCTGATTCTCGCAGGCCCCTCGCACTTTTTCTCGCAAGCATAGCAAGGTGAAACAACTGTTGATGAGTAAATTCTTTATAATCAACAATGTCCTGAATTTCACGCCAGAACCCCTCAGAAACGATAAATCTTATCCTCCGTGTCCTCAACAACCCCACAACGCACCATACCCTTTTGAAGCTCAAAGATAATAGTCTTGAATGTAACTATCACCTTGTTCTAAGCGCTGCAATTTTTTTCTCAATTCAAGTTTATATGAGGGAGGAACAAACGACACGATAGCTTCTTTTAAGCGCCCCATGTATCAGTTGTGTTTATGGTACTTAGTTCATTCCACCGATAATAGCAAAGTCCTTAAACTCACTAGTAGCTTGTCTAACTCTATGTTGCTCGTGAACTAAGTGAGAGTTAAACTTCGCTTCACCGTCATCTCCCAATCAAGATATATTTCAGCATCATAAAGACCGTAAAAGATGGAATGGTAAACTTGACTTTAGCAAAAGGGTCATCGCTACCATGACGGTTCTCGTTATTACCTCCCATACCATGTCGGTTTTGTCAAGACGACGACGTAGTCGCATCTTGTGTCGCCTCACCGATCAATGTTGCCATCTCGTGATCATACTGTGGTGTCGCCATCATGATGATGGCCATCATTGATGTGACCGTGATAGTAATGTTGTTAATGGCTCTACAATCTACACACATACGCTAAGAACCATCTTTTGGGAACCAAAAGAACAGAACAAAGACAAGGACTAAGGCTCTCACGACGCACTCCACGGTCCAAAAGGTCTTGGACTTGGCGCTGAATCTCCTTAGTCTCTTCTGGATTGGTCCCAGACGCAGACGGTTTGGCAAGCTCGCCCAGAATCAAATCAACTGTGCTCAATCCTCGAATGGGTGGAAGTCCCGAGGTATCTCATCGTGGAAAACATCTCTAAACTCCCGCAAAAGGTTAGTGACAGAGTGCAAAGTGCAAGGCATATTATCAAGAGAAAATAAAGCATCTTTGCACACAAAAGCATAGCATGTATCATTAACATCATCAATTTCAGCAAGGTCTCGATTTTGTGGCAAGCATAACAGAATTTTTCAAATGGGTTACTTGTTGTTTTTCAGATTTATCATGTTCCTTTGATCATTAGCAGAGCAGCCTCGCCCCCATCGGCCTCTATAATCTCACCGGGTCAAAGGCAAAAAGTAACTTTCTTTCCTTATGCATAAAAGTGTATGTGTTACTACTACCATGGTGCAAAGCATCATTATCAAATTCCCAAGGTCGACCCAATAAAAGAGAGCATGCTTGCATGGGAACCACATCACAATCAACATGATCAATATAAGCACCAATGGAAAATGAACTCGCATGTTTGTGTTACCTTAGCTTTTCCAGTCATTTAACCATTGAATATGGTATGGATGTGGATGCGGTCGCGCGGTCAAGCCAAGCTTCTTGACCAAATCGAACTCACCAAGTTGTTGCAACTTCCTCCATCAATGATGACACGCACGCCGGTTCTTGATTGCAAAGAAGGTCTGAAACAAATTATGGCGTTGAAGTTTATCGGTTGTTGTACCGCGGCCGAGGACTCGCAGCACAATGATGTTCAGAAGGCCGCCGTGGACGCCCACCAAGGACGAGGTCGCCATCACCACCGCCATTGTCATCCGTGGCAGCAGCAACATCATCATCCTCCTCGATATCCGGCGCCGATGTAGCTCCATCTTCTCGTGGGCGATGTATGCCCGCTGGCTAGGCAATTCTTCCGCACATGACCAAGTCCATGACAGCTGTGGCATCGAATGCCTGAGGAGCGCCCGCTGAAGCCACTTCAAGAAGAACTCTTGTCCGGACCCCGCAAAGAATTTTTGAAGAATCTACAAGGCGGTCGTGAAAGTGGCTTTGTGGCGCCGCGCTATCTTGTTCACTGTGTGTGGAGGAGAACGAAACTCAAGAAGACTTGGGCAGCCCCGCCGATGTAGTCGTCATGGGTGTAGAAGGGTCGTCCGGCATGCGTGCCTTAGTTGATTCTGGCGCCCTCGCACTTTTTCTCTCGCAAGCATAGCAAGGTGGAACAACTGCTGATGAGTAAATTCTTTATAATCAACAATGTCCTCGACTTTCACGCCAGAACCCTCGTGAGAAACGATAAATCTTATCCTCCGTGTCCTCAACAACCCCACAACGCACCATACCCTTTTGAAGCTCAAAGATAATAGTCTTGAATGTAACTATCACCTTGTTCTAAGCGCTGCAATTTTTTTCTCAATTCAAGTTTATATGAGGGAGGAACAAAACGACACGATAGCTTCTTTTAAGCGCCCCATGTATCAAAGTTGTGTTTACGGTACTTAGTTCATTCCACCGTATAATAGCAAAGTCCTTAAACTCACTAGTAGCTTGTCTAACTCTATGTTGCTCGTGAACCAAGTGAGAGTTAAACTCGTTTCACCGCCATCTCCCAATCAAGATATATTTCAGCATCATAAAGACCGTAAAAGATGGAATGGTAAACTTCACTTTAGCAAAAGGGTCGCCGCTACCATGACGGTTCTGGTTATTACCTCCCATACCATGTCGGTTTTGTCAAGACGACGACGTAGTCGCAGCATCTTGTGTCGCCTCACGATCAATGTTGCCATCTCGCATCATACTGTGGGCGTCATCATGATGATGGCCATCATTGATGTGGTAGACGTGCTCCAATGTGTCCATCCGACCGCTGAGGTCACCATCCGCCGCCCACCCGCCAATGCCTTCCGTGGTGTTCAATCGGTAATGGCGGCGACGATGGTGTCCAATCTCGCCGAGATCGCTGAGTGAAGCGCTTTGTTTGTCGAGCGCAGCTTGTAGCCGGCCGCGACTAACACACTCGCTGAAATCGACCGTGTCCCGCCCTCTTCGCTTCTCGCCATGGTTAGGGGAAATACAGGAAAACAAAAGGATGATCCCTATCAACTACAAAGGAAGGGAAGTGGAAACCCGCAGCGGAAGTGGCTTACCAAGCTCTTACAAGTGTGCTTACGAAAGCAATGGATGGTACAACCGTGGTCGGTTCGTGATACCTTGTCGAGCGGGCACGATTGCAAGGTCAAAACTGTATATCCGTAAGTAGATATATGGAGTTTGAAGGCCAAATATGTCGTTGGAACACAAATCAATAATGATAGTAATGCTGAATAAATGTCCAAAGTATGGTCCTAGTTGTCGCCTAAATGTGTCCTATATCAAGTATGAGATGATGAACAAGGAGTCACGAACAAAATATGAAAGCAACGACAAAGAACAAAGATGGCTGTGCATCGAGAAGCTCAATTCAGATAAGCACAAAACAAATAAATTGTTGGCACCTAAAACCGTGCTCGCTTTCTCTTTTTTTTTCTTTTTTTGTTTGCGGCTATGGATAGCACTCTCTCTCTCTACTATAGCCGAAATTTTTCTTTTTTTTGTATTTTTTATATTTTTTCACAGAGCGTATCACGTAAATAGGAACCACACAAAGTTGCAACTCAATCGGATGTAAGGAGTGGCCTACGTAAATTAATGAATGTGCCGCAAAATCGGTGATTCAGCCGAGCGAGTACTACACTTTCCAGCCGAATTTCGAAAATAAATTGCCGAACCCGACAAAGTTGGGGAGATTCGGATGTAAAATTTAATTTCACCCAATTTCAAAAAAAAAAAAGCAACTCGATTTCGAGTCCAGATGCGAAAGTTATGGTTGTTGAAGATGGACCTCCAATTTATGGTTGCCAGGAGGTCAAAACGAAGATCTGTGGGGGAATTTGTGAACTGTATGAAGCTCGTGAAAGGTGGGGATGATGCGTGATCACGAGACGTGATGGATGACGAAAACAGAGGGTTAACAGAGGGTGGATATGGGTGGAAAACAAAACAGAGGGTGGAAAACGCGATGGTGACGGCTAGGTTTGAAGGGTGGTAGCGGTGGAAAACAACTCGAACAAAACACGATCTAAACCAGCAACACAACTCGACTAAGGACACAAACTCAACACTACGGACTCTGGAACCAAATTGTGCAAAAGGCTAAACACGATCTAGGACAGAAAACAACCTATGACTACAATTTTTTAGGGCTTTTTCTTGACTCTAGGATGAAATTGAAAACAACAAGATGGGTAAACTCGAACCTCGAGGAACACCAAGCTCGACACCACTTGATGGGAACGGGTCCCGATCTTCCAACAGGTTCGATAATTGACGGTGGAGTCGCGACACAAATCGATCCGCTTCCCGAACAACACGCCCCAACCCCGCAATCGCAGCACCACGCCTCTCAGTTATCAACCGCGGCGCTGCCCGTTGACCTTGCTAAGAAGGCTAATCTCGCCTGCGAATCAAGAACACAAGCAAGAACAAGGAAGAACACAACCAAATTGCAGATATATTGATGAAGCACTCAAAATTGGGGTCTCACAAACCGATGACGGCGAAACTGTTCAAAGACAGAATTAATCTATAAAACCCCACCCTAATGGTGGGGTGGCGGCTGTATATAAAGGAGTAAGGGCGTAAACCCTGGACGCTGCCCTTAATGGACTCCAACACGATACAAAGCCGAACGGCCCAAAAGACGGTGTCACAGCACCCTGACAGATTCTGGACGTCCACTTGTTTCGACGATTCCTGTTTACTCAGAAGGAATTTTGATATGAGACCAGAGCCATTGGAAAGCTTATCTTCTCAGCTTTCCATACATATGTGGAACGTCCAAAACGGAGTCCGATGCGATCTGGTCCGTTTTAGTGCGGTTTGGTCCTGACCTGAATTGATTCAAGTCGGCCACCCTGACAGATTCTGAACGTCCACTTGTTTCGACGATTACCGTTGATACAGAAGGAATTTTGACATGAGACCAGAGCCATTAGAAAGGTTATCTTCTCAGCTTTCCATACATATGTGGAACGTCCAAAACGGAGTCCGGATGCGATCTAGGCGTCCGCTTTAGTGCAGTTTGGTCCTGACCCGAATTGATTCGAAGTGGCTTGAGTTGACATCCAACATGATTTGACCACCCTTGCTGGACTTGTGCGCCTCGTATCCCTTCTCCAAGTACTTCCTGATCCTCCATGGTTCCTAATCATAATTAAATCATTAGGTAGTAATCGATTCTCAAATGAACAAAAAGAAGTACTTAGGAACGAGTTCACCAGAATTCAATTGTCAAGCGCGAGCTTCACCGATTGGTCCTTGAATATCAAGTGGAGGAGTGTTGTGTATATCCGAAGAAGTGATGTCCTCATCAGCTCCCAACATCATGCCCCAAGGCCCAAATCTAATTTGATAGCCTTGTCAAGTAAACCAATACTATGCATGTGGATGTCCGACATCCACCCTATTAGATCAAGATAGTTGATGGTACCGCTTGGCACACCTACCAAACAATGATCATGATTCTTATAGGCGCAAGAATTGAAGGGCATCAAAACAAATTCTTAATTTTTTTCTTGAGAGAAGCTATTCTATCATGAAAAACTAACCCTTAGTTGGTATGGCATGAAAGAATAGTATGACAAGAAATAAACATCACATGCATATAATCACATTATACCGTGAATGGTATGGCATTTTGTATCGTAGTGGTCGCCATCGCCATGGTTCCACGGTGATATTCTTCGCCACACTTCTTGTCCTCTTTGTCATCATGCTTGAAGCCCCATAGCAAAGAACTAAACTATTACAACTAATAGGTAGCAAATGAATTACATGAGGAGCTCAAGATCACAAGTCGACACGCAGTCGTTATACAATTAAAGAACAACCTCAACCCTACTGTGATTAATACGACACAAAGTCGCCAAAACACACATGCATCACATATGCATCTATGCCATACCATTCACATCATTCCCCGCAAAATGTTGCCGAGAACATATTCTACCGCCTCGACATGAATGTGTTTCTATAACAATCTATGCGTGTACGCAGTACCGAAAACCTCACGGAATTACATAGATCGATCTATGAAATCGCTATGAAAATCTCATCGGGCCGATCAAATCAACTCCAAACCGAGCCATTCAAAATGTCTCAATTTTCATTAGATCAATCACATCAATCATCGCGATCGGTATGCTTGAGGAGACCGCAACACAAGACCTCGATCCGCTTGGCTCAATTCCATCGATCGGCGCTGCAGCTAGCCCCGATGGTGTTACCAAATTTAGGGGCAAGTCACACAGACATCAAAGAAGGAGCACGAACTAATCTTTTGGCCACATGATGCTATCAACTCATACATATTCCAACCCTTATGACCGATTGATCTAGTCCGTAATAGATCCAATCTATTACAACCGTGATATCAACATATGCGCCGATCCAGATCGCAAACTAAGCAAGATGGCTCGATACCACTAATGGATCGCGAGTAGGCTACAGAGCGTAAAACAAAATTTTTCTACCGCGCACACAAGAACATCATGCTTAAGGAGGGATCATGGATCGTTACTACTAGACGCAGCAGTCAGCAATGAAGAAGAGTTGGACCCAAACACCTTTCCTGGCCACCCCATAATAGCGGCCTCTAGCAAGACATATTAACCCCAAAGTATACGTGAAGATCATATCTACCGAACTCAGAATGTTCTCATGTACTAATCCTTTGCCTCACGACATAGATTAAGCTCAAGGCAGACCTCGTGTCATCCTCTTAATAGCTCAATCACTCTCGATTCCGTGATGGATTATAAACTCGTGATTGACCTCAATCACCTTGGCATGGCCATGCACTTTCATAATCCATTACATCGAGGGGCCCAGAGATCTCTCCCATAAGGAGGGGCAAATTCTATCTTGATCATTCACATCCCACTACATGTTTCATGGCAAACCCAAAGACTACTTTTATGACTACCCGCCACGGAGTAGTGTTTAGTAGTCCCAAAGTAAGCTACCACGCATGTCGGGAACCATGATGATCTCAAGTCTAAGGATTCCACATAAACACTACTTGAGACCAACCGATGACACTTGGAATCTCCGCAGATCTCATGGCGGGTCTATCCAACATATGTTCACTAACACATGTCCATATTATTGATTTGGCATCTCCATACCATGATCCATGAGACATGATCATCAATCAATACATATGTCGATCTTTGAATCATATTTGTTCCTCATATGAAATATAATCGTGGATCATTTAGAAATAGCAACATTTTGGCATTAAGAGTCTCATGAATAAGTCACATACTCATTGATCAATAATGATAATGTCTATTTCAAGGAACAAAGCAATGTATCATAAACATAGTATGTGATATATTCAACATCTCCATGTTGCCTCTAGGGCATATCACCAACAGAGAGAAGGCGTTTGTTCACCGCCGATCCGCTTAGCCTCATATGCCACGGCTTCTCCTAAGTGTCGCCGCCCCGGCAGTCATTGCATCCGGCTATGCATCAACGGGTGATTCCATCTCGAGAAAAACAGCACTTAGCCACTAGTCCTCACTAAAAGGCGCAACGGTCCACGAGAGAAGGCGCTTGTTCACCGCCGCATCCGCTTAGCCTGCTGCGCCGGGTTCTCCTAATCGCCGCCGCCTGCAGTCATTGCTACCCGAAATGCATCACCGGTGATTCCATCTCGTAGAAAAATGGCACTTAGCCACTAGTCCTAACTAAAAGGCGCAACGGTCCACGAGAGAAGGCGCTTGTTCACCGCCAAGATCCGCTTTAGTCGCTGGCGCCGTGGTTCTCCTGGTGTCGCCGCCCGGCAGCCGCTGCATCCCGGCTATGCATCATCGGGTGATTCCATCTCAGAAAAAACAGCACTTAGCCACTAGTCCTCACTAAATGCGCAACGGTCCACGAGAAGGCGCTTGTTCACCGCCGCATCTCGCTTTAGCCTGCTGGCGCCGCTGTTCTCCTGGTGCCGCCGCTTCCGGCAGCCGCTTGCATCTTGCTATGCATCACCGGTGATTCCATCTCGTAGAAAAACGGGCACTTAGCCACTAGTCCTCACTAAAAGGCGAACGGTCCACGAGAAGGCGCTTGTTCACCGCCGCATCTCGCTTAGCCTGCTGCGCCGTTTCTCCTGGTGCCGCCGCGCCCGGCAGCATTGCTACCCGCCTATGCATCACCGGTGATTCCATCTCGTAGAAAAACGGGCACTTAGCCACTAGTCCTCACTAAAAGGTGCAACGGTCCACGAGAAGGCGTTGTTCACCGCCGCATCTCGCTTAGCCTCTGCGCCGCTGTTCTCCTAAGTGTCGCTCGGTCCAAAGCAGTCCGCTGCTACCCGCTATGCATCACCGGTGATTCCATCTCAGAGAAAAACGGCACTTAGCCACTAGTCCTCACTAAAAGGCGCAACGGTCCACGAGAATGTGTTTGTTCACCGCCAAGATCCGCTTAGCCTCGCTGCGCCACGTTCTCCTGGTGTCGCTCGCTTCCAGCAGGCCACATGCTATCCGAATGCATCACCGGTGATTCCATCTCGTAGAAAAACGCCACTTAGCCACTAGTCCTCACTAAAAGGCGCAACGGTCCACAAGAGAAGGCGCTTGTTCACCGCCGCAGATCTGCTTTAGCCTCGTTGCGCCGCTGTTCTCCTGACAGCCGCTCGCCCGGCAGTTTTTGTTGCTATCTTGCTATACATCAACGGGTGATTCCATCTCGAGAAAAACGGCACTTAGCCACTAGTCCTCACTAAAAGGCGCAACGTCCACGAGAAGGCGTTGTTCACCGCCGACATCTCGCTTAGCCTCTGCCCGCTGTTCTCCTGGTGCTACTTCCCGGCAGGTCATTGCTACTCCGCTTATGCATCACCGGTGATTCCATCTCAGAAAAAATGGGCACTTAGCCACTAGTCCTCACTAAAAGGCGAACGGTCCACGAGAGAGGCGCTTGTTCACCGCCGATCCGCTTAGCCTGCGCCGCCGCGGCTCCTGGCGCCGCCCGGCAGCCAATGCTACTATCGCTATGCATCACCGGGTGATTCCATCTCGTAGAAAAACGCCACTTAGCCACTAGTCCTCACTAAAAGGCGAACGGTCCATGAGAGAAGGCGCTTGTTCACCGCTTCCAGCATCCGCTTAGCCTGCTGCGCCGCTTTCTTCTAAGTGCCGCTCGCTCCGGCAGGTCGCTACTACCTGCTATGCATCACCGGTGATTCCATCTCAGAAAAACGGCACTTAGCCACTAGTCCTCACTAAAAGGCGCAACGGTTCACGAGAGAAGGCGTTGTTCACCGCCGATCCGCTTAGCCTGCTGCGCCATGGTTCTCCTGGTGCCGCCGCCCGATGCAGCCATTGCTACTCCGCTATGTGTCACCGGGTGATTCCATCTCAGAAAAACGGGCACTTAGCCACTAGTCCTCACTAAAAGGCGCAACGGTCCACGAGAGAAGGCGTTGTTCACCGCCGCATCCGCTTAGCCTGCTGCGCCGCTGTTCTCCTGGTGTCGCCGCCCGGCAGTAGTCATTGCTATCCGCTATGCATCACCGGTGATTCCATCTCGAGAAAAACGGGCACTTAGCCACTAGTCCTCACTAAAAGGCGAACGGTCCACGAGAGAAGGCGTTGTTCACCGCCGCATCCGCTTAGCCTCGCTGCGCCGCGGTTCTCCTGGTGTCGCCGCTTCGGTGCAGCTTGCTGCTATCTCTGCTATGCATCACTGTGTGATTCCATCTCAGAAAAACGGCACTTAGCCACTAGTCCTCACTAAAAGGCGCAACGGTCCACGAGAGAAGGCGTTGTTCACCGCCGCATCTGCTTAGCCTGCTGCGCCGCTGGTTCTCCTGGTGCACTGCCCGGCAGTTCGCCACATCTTGCTATGCATCACCGGTGGTTCCATCTCGTAGAAAAACAGCACTTAGCCACTAGTCCTCACTAAAAGGCGCAACGGTCCACGAGAGAAGGCGCTTGTTCACCGCCGCATCTCGCGAGCCTGCTGGCGCCGCGGTTCTCCGAAGTGCGCCGCCCGGCAGCAGCCATTGCCATATCTGCTATGCATCACCGGGTGATTCCATCTCGAGAAAAACGGGCACTTAGCCACTAGTCTTCACTAAAAGGCGCAACGGTCCACGAGAGAAGGCGTTGTTCACCGCCGCATCCGCTTAGCCTGCTGCGCCGTGGTTCTCCTGAATGCCGCTCTCCTGGGTAGTCAGCTGCTACCCAGCTATGCATCACCGGTGATTCCATCTCGAGAAAAACGGGCACTTAGCCACTAGTCCTCACTAAAAGGCGCAACGGTCCACGAGAGAAGGCATTTGTTCACCGCCGCATCTCGCTTAGCCTGCTGCGCCTGCTCCTCGAAGTGCCGCCGCCCGGCAGCCATTACATCTGCAATGCATCAACGGTGATTCCATCTCAGAGAAAACGGCACTTAGCCACTAGTCCTCACTAAAAGGCGCAACGGTCCACAAGAGTAGGCGTTGTTCACCGCGCATCCGCTTAGCCTCGCTGCGCCGCTGTTCTCCTGGTGTCGCCGCTCCGGCAGTCATTGCGTTACCCGCTATGCATCACCGGGTGATTCCATCTCAGAAAAACGGGCACTTAGCCACTAGTCCTCACTAAAAGGCGAACGGTTCACGAGAGAAGGCGTTGTTCACCGCCGCATCCGCTTAGCCTGCGCGCGCCATGTTCTTCTAAGTGTCGCCGCCCCAGCAGGTCATTGCTATCTCGGCTATGCATCACCGGGTGATTCCATCTCGAGAAAAACGGACACTTAGCCACTAGTCCTCACTAAAAGGCGAACGGTCCACGAGAGAAGGCGTTGTTCACCGCCGCATCCGCTTAGCCTCGCTATGCCGCGGTTCTCCTAAGTGTCGCCACTCCGGCAGGCTGCTACATCTTGCTATGCATCACCGGGTGATTCCATCTCGCAAAAACGGGCACTTAGCCACTAGTCCTCAATAAAGGCGCAACGGTCCACGAGAGAAGGCGCTTGTTCACCGCATCTCGCTTAGCCTGCGCCATGTTCTCCTAAGTGCCGCCGCCCCGGCAGCCACTGCTATCCTGCTATGCATCACTAGGTGATTCCATCTCGTAGAAAAATGGGCACTTAGCCACTAGTCCTCACTAAAAGGCGCAACGGTCCACGAGAAGGCGTTGTTCACCGCATCCGCTAGCCTCTGCGCCATGCCTCCTAAGTGCGCCGCCCCGGCAATCTCGCCACATCTTCGCTATGCATCACCGGTGATTCCATCTCGAGAAAAACGGGCACTTAGCCACTAGTCCTCACTAAAAGGTGCAACGGTCCACGAGAGAGGCGCTGTTCACCGCCGATCCGCTTTAGCTCACAGCCGCGTTCTCCTGGTGTGTGCTGCTCGCCCGGCAAAGATCGCTGCATTCGGCTATGCATCACCGGTGATTCCATCTCAGAGAAAAATGGGCACTTAGCCACTAGTCCTCACTAAAAGGCGAACGGTCCACGAGAGAAGGCGCTTGTTCACCGCCGCATCCGCTTAGCTCTGCGCGCCATGGCCTCGGAAGTGTCGCCCGCTCGTGCAGTCATTGCTATCCGCAATGCATCACCGGTGATTCCATCTCGTAGAAAACGGGCACTTAGCCACTAGTCCTCACTAAAAGGCGCAACGGTCCACAAGAGTAGGCGTTGTTCACCGCCAGATCCGCTTAGCCTGCTGCGCCGCGGTTCTCCTGGTGTCGCCGCCCGGCAGCTGGCCACTATCCGCTATGCATCACCGGTGATTCCATCTCAGAAAAAATGGGCACTTAGCCACTAGTCCTCACTAAAAGGCGAACG